>VDFB02318852.1:0-25508 GCA_007258455.2 Sequoia sempervirens
AATCCAAGTTAGGTGGATACCAATGGATAGGTTTTTTCATACTTTATGAGAAGTAACGAAATGAAAAAAAATTAAAATATACCTATCATATCTGAATCTTGAGAACAATCCTCTTGTTGGAACAGGCCCATTGAGGTGGTTGTTAAAATATATCTAAAAATTTGAAGCTATATAAAAAAGAAACATAATAGTAAGCTACAAATAGAGCATAATATATATCATATATCTACAAAAAGTGAAGCACCAAAATGCCTTAAATCGTGTACCAATGGAAGAAAAATATGAAGACTTTGAAGACTCCTCTGGGAGTGGAGGAAAAAGTCATGCAAGAAAAGGGAATTTTGAAGCATTCAAGAAGTGTTGATGCTTTGCTACTATGTAATCCTTGTTCCATTAAAGGAATTGAACCGCCTAATATGTAACTTGTTCCAACATTAAAAGTAGATACTTTAATATATGGAAATTATAGAAAGCAAAAAATGATTTAATCAAATGGTAAGGGCTGAAGGCAACATTAAACTTACATCAACAACATAATGAGCAATAGTGAAGCTAGTTCGAGTATTTCTTGGCTTGGTAGAATGCTTGTTTTTCACAAATGTTGAGTAAAGATTTTGTGGAAAAGTTTTGTGTGTTGATTTTGGAAACATACTGCAAAAGCAGAAAACATTTTGTAGTCAACATCCCATAAAAATGCTTGCAAGGTTAATAACTGCAAAAGGAACATCAAAAAGTCACATACTGTCACCTCTACAACCAATTCAAATTAGTGTTTCTAAAACGATACTTATTCTTGAAGCAAATTCCGACCCTGTTCAACAAACACATCCAACATTAGCAGAGGTTTGGTTGATTGATTGATTAATAATATTTTGGATGATTGTAAAGTCAATCTTTGGAAGAAAAATATGAAGACTTTGATGACTCCTTGGGAGTGGAGGAAAAAGCCGTGCAAGAAAAGGGCATTTTGAAGCATTCAAGAAGTGTTGATGCTTTGCTACTATGTAATCCTTGTTCTTATAAAGGAATCAAACCGCCTAATATGTAACTTGTTCCAACATTAAAAGTCGATACTTTAATAACTAGAAATTATAGAAAGCACAAAACTATTTAATCAAATGGTAAGGGCCGAAGGCAACATTAAACTTACATTAGCAACATAATAAGCAATAGTGAAGCTAGTTTGAGAATTTCTTGGCTTGCTAGAATGCTTGTTTTTCACAAATGTTGAGTAAAGATTTTGTGGAAAAGTTTTGTGTGTTGATTTGGAAACATACTGCAAAAGCAAAAAACATTTTGTAGTCAACATCCCATAAAAATGCTTACAAGGTTAATAACTACAAAAGAAACATCAAAAAGTCACATACTGTCACCTTTGTACAACCAA
Organism: Sequoia sempervirens; assembly: GCA_007258455.2. NCBI lineage: Eukaryota > Viridiplantae > Streptophyta > Pinopsida > Cupressales > Cupressaceae > Sequoia > Sequoia sempervirens. Next base: position 1,388 of record VDFB02318852.1, read on the forward strand.
TTCAAATTAGAATTTCCGGAAAGATACTTATTCTTGAAGCAAAGCCCGACCCTATTCAACAAACACATCCAACATCAGCAGAGGTCTAGTTGATTGATTGATTCATCATTTTTATGAAGGTATTCTATAAACAAAGTAATTAAATTTACAATTGATGTTGCATTTTTTTTTGGGAATATAATTGGTTGTGAAATAATAGGTAATATAGAGTTTGAGTAGAGAAGGAAGTGCTATACATACATGTAGTTGATGTTGAGGAGGAACCAATAGGAACCAATCTTGCACCTTCCATGTATCGCCTTATCTTTTGCTATTACAACTTGTATTGGACAAAGATGTTGGAAATGTTGTTTAGAGAATGCGTTTTATTTTGCTTAGTGTCCATTTGCATATCAAAAAGGTTTGAATGTGTTAGTGAAGGGGAAAATATTTTGTAAAGACATACAGTCTTAACTGTGTAGTGTAAAGTAATTTGAAAGTTAATGTGAAAGAGTTTGGATTGGCAAGCGTATACGTTATTTTGTCATAGTGAGAGTAATTGTAAACGATCCTCCTCTTTTTTTCTGATAATTGTGTATGAATTGTTTTTCACTTTGGAGTACCGCTCAAAAGAGAACATTGGTTGAATACAAAGTCCATTTAATGATTTTACTCTTGATATAGCTGTAAATGTTAGTCCTTGTCTTTCTATTTTACCAATATCAATTGTTGCTCTTCTTAGGGTGAGGCCTTGGGATTTATGTATAGTAATTTCCCATGCCATTGTTAATGAAATTTGCCTATGATTACCTAGTGATATAGGTATATCCTTTGGATCATTTTGGTTCCATGGTGGCCCAATGTAGTTATTGGTACATTGGAATATCTGGTGGTTTTGAGCCTAGATTGTAAACAATATCAACAACTTCCCCAAGGGATCCATTTACATGTCTTGCTTGAGTCCATAAGTTTGTTGTTAGCATGATTTGTTGGCCTTTGCATAATAGGAGTTCTTTTTCAAGCTAGTTATCTTGAGCATCAATGTTTGATTTTTTTTTTGTGTTTGTTGCAATACTTATTGCAACTGGAAGGTTTAGTTGTTTTAGCATTTTTTTGTTGTGTAGTCTCACTAAGTCATTTGTTGCAAAAAGGTGAATGGAGTTGTCAAATTCTTGTTTTTTAGTAGTTGTAAGTAGTTTTTTGTGCAGGTCATTAACATCTCCCAACCTTCGTGTGTTGGTTCTGCATTGCATAATTTTTTTAATATTTCATGAAATTGTGTTTGAGTTGGATCGCCACCTTGTTGACGAAACATTGTTTGTAATGTAACAACTGTAGTAAATTGTTCCCATAGTAGTTTGGCATTGGAGTGTGATGCGTAGATGGGTTTGTCCATGACAGGTGGTAGTTGTGCTAGGTCACCTATTAGAATTATAGATACACCACCGAAGCTAAGGTTTTGTGTCCAGGAAATGCTTCACATAGTCTACTATCTATCTTTAATAGTAGCTTTGGGCCTATGAAACTCATTTCATCTATGAGGATGTACCTTATGTGTTTCATTTCTTCTTGAAATGTTGTTAGTGTTTGTCCTTGCAATGGTTTAATTTCTTTTATTGGAATCCTAAGTGTTGAATGTATGGCTGATGCACATATATTAAATGCAACAATTCATGTGGGAGCTAAAGCAAACAATTGGCTCTTTTGTTGTGGTAGCTTACAAGTTGAAGTGCATTTCTTATGCAAGAAATAAGGTATGATTTTCTAGTTCTTGTTGTTCCTTGAATGATCATATGCAAGGGTTTTTTTAAGGATTGATCTTTGTAGTGGTTTGCAATTATTGTGAGCGCTACTTTTTGTTTTGGTGATAATGTGTAATTTGGGACATCGAAGCTAATGGCCATGTTTTCATTTTGGGTGCAAATTTTATTCATCTTTATGAATTCAATTACAGTGGCATGTAAATCTGGGTGTACACTATGTTGATCCCATTCATTGTTGTTATCAAAATCATGCCTACCGAGTATTTGGAGCTCATCTAGATTGAAATTATTAGTAAGTCCCATTTGTGACAACAATTCCCATTCATTCAATTGTAATGTATCTGTTGTGTTTGCCTCATTACCACTATCTTCTTTGTCTTGATTATTTGTTTCCATGTCAATTGTGTGATTAATGTGCCATACATCATATGTGTTTGTATTCATTTGGGTCCAATTTGTGATTATTGTATCTTTAGTAAGGCCTATGTCATTTTCTATGTCATGAAAACTCTTATATAAGAGTAATTCACTCCAACAAAATGTTTCAAAATATTCTAAATCCTACTTTGGAATAGTATAGAACTTTGGGAAAACATTGACGATTTCTTTTTGTTTCCTGTCTTTCCATTTACATCCTTTGTGACATGAAGAATAGGAGAAGGATCTTGCAGATTCAAGTAATGTTATTGCCTCTAGTTGTGGTGGGCGTTGCATATAAGAATGTAAGTAGCTTGATTGGAGTTTGTTGTCATTTTTTTTTCTTGTGAAGCGGTGGAATACTTTTCAGCCAACATTCAATGACATAAATGATCGGTTACAGATGACAAGGGGCATTTTTTTGGAGCATATGACATGTTTCTTGTGCTCCAATATCACGTTCAACCACAAGTTCTGCCATGAATTTTTGGTATGTTGTTAAAGCTTCATCTTCAAGTTTTTGATTTGTAGCTATTCTTGTAAGCATATTAACACAACTCTTTAATTTTTTCTCTGATTTTGATGCATACTTGGCAATGTATTTGAGAACAAGTGTTCGTGAGATGACAGGTTGGCAATCTATATTTTCTCTCCATATTGAAATCATTTCTTGGTTATGTATGTTTAATCTATCATCATTTCTTGCTGGTTCATATTTTTTTTTTACCATCATTGTCACATGATAATGTAGAGATAATTTGTTCTTTCCATGGAGCTTTGTATCGACATTCTATTTTTTTCCTCTTCTTACATAGGCATGTTCTCTCGGTGCATTTTGTGTGCCTTTGGACACGATTAATTAACTCCTCGTAGTCGTTTGAGGGACTTGTACTAAAGATCTCAGCCGTGTTTAACAAACATGGATCATCAAGTGGAGATCGATGTGTTGTGTTGTTGCCATTTAAAGAAATTAAGCCTACAATGTATTATCCAAAAGTAATAAATTTTATTTATGTATATCAGCTATTTATATTCATTAATATTTGTAATAGGGTAGTTTGCACTTCATAAATGTCATTGATATCTATAAAAGGAGCTCCTGCTACACCCTAATCCATTTTTCTCGTGATGATGAACCACTTGAGTGATCCTGAAATGTTCTTAAAATTATTGGGCAATGTTATGTATTGGAATTATATTTCATTAAATTTACAAAAAAGAAGGAATGAATGACAAACAAACTTGAAACTATATTATTGAGTTAATCATATATTTGTATGCTTTAGAAGAATACTTGAATGTTTTCTTCCAGAGAGTTTTGAGACGAATATCAAGTTCCTTTGAAAAGAATGAAACAAAAGGTTTCTTGAAAGGTACCTGAAAAGAATACCAACTTAAATTTTTTGTAAATTAAATTTGTATGATTTTAATTTCTTTGCTAACATCAATCAATTTAGAAAAAAAAAAGGAATTCATTTAAGAAACAAAACAAATTATAATGAGTAGCACCACCAACATTTGCATGATTTGGATTTCTCTATGAGATAGATGTAACTAATGCCCAACTGCCAAGGCTTACAATAAAGGGAAAGTACATCAGTCCATATATTTTCAAAGAGTGTTGCATGTTTTAAAACTATTAACAGTCCATTTATTGCCTACTTTGTTTTATACTTTCAACGTCCATGCTAACTTCTTTCTTTGTACATTCTTCATATCTAAAAATATTAGCATTCTAATTTGTTCCATTAAAATGTTCGAGGCATATTATTGCTCTGGTGAATGGGTCTTCTCTAGGGAAGGTATTTTATTTATGACACATCTTATGAATGGTTGAACAACATTGTAGTGCACAATTTGCCTCTAATGATAATTTATGAGCTCACTAACTATATTTTGCCTCTAATTAAAAGCTTTATACATTTGTTGGGAATAGAATTGGTTCATTTATTGATGTATATTTTGTATGAAGATATTGTAGAAATTGTCTAATGGTACACACATGCATTATATAATAACCAATAATAAAATGATTTTAGAATAGACAAAATAGTCTCATGATATTTTGATGCAATATTTTTATTTTTTGTGCATTTTTTTGAGTTCTCACATACATTGATGTATTTAACCATTTTAGGATTCACATGTACCTCAAAGTGAGTACAAATTGTAATGTTATAAATTTGCATACATCCATTACTATTGCCATTTAGCTTTGTGGCCATTTTTAGAGGATATTTGATACAATTACAAATTGTCAAATGATGCAATCTTGTGAGAATTTGGGCTAATTCTACTATCCCTCCCCTACCTTTGTTTATAAGCATTTGCATGCAAGTTTGAGACTATCCTATTTATATTCACTTTGCTAGATGTTATGAGCCAAGTAAACACACATTTGTATTATTTATTGTTATGTCCTTGGTATTTAAGGACATTTAATTATTATACTTATCTTCCATCCTCTCTCATGCTATATCATTCCAATTATAACAATATTCATGAAGCATAAATATCAAAATTAGACTTTGATTGATGCACTAAAAATAAAATTTATTTCATCATCATCATCTAGGCCATCTATATGGTTGCTTGTAGTGTAATAATCTTTTGCATGACTGTAAAGTTAATCTTTTCTAGATGTTGACCTAAGAAGAAACTAAAGAACAACATCACATGTTAGCTCTTTGCTTATGGGATTGATCTAAATGTATAAACTCAATCCAGAAAGGATGAATGTAATACAAAATTTAAGACAAAACACAAACAAAGGAAATGTATTTATAATTCTAAATTGAATTAGATTATAAAACTATATCAAAATTATTTGCTTGCATTTATAAAATTATACATCATCATCCATTATATTTAATTTCTTAATTTAACATTTAAATATTATATTAGACTCTTATAAATAAAATTAATTGAGTTATATTTATTTTCCTTTACACATATATAGATGAACATCGAGAAATGAATGACATTGTACATTATAGTTCTTGTAGTGTTATAGTTCATGCCCTTCAATAATTGTGACATATATACAAAAGGCCCTTCAAACCCATCAAACACTTGCTGCAATATGTCATTATTTTAAGAAAAACTCAATCCAAAAATTTAGGGGGTGAGTAAATATTGGTTGTCTTATATGCAAAATAGATTCTCATGGGAGTTATATCAAGGTTGGGTACCATTTATTAGGTGAGCTTGGACATAACTTTGGAAGAGAGGGTTGAAATGGCTAGATTGGTTGCATAGGGTGATGCAAAAATAAAAGGTATACCCATAGAATCTATTTCAAAGTATTCAAAATCCAATGTGTCATCTTATTGCAATAGTGATGAATTTTATTGTGTTGGAATTTTACCCAAAAGGTTTTTCTGGTGAAAATACTGCATATTGTCATTGGCTTTTATTTATTCTATTTTTATTTCATATTGTATATACACTACTTCTATTGTACAGATTTAAGCCCTTTTTTTGTACAGTTGACTATCCCCAAATGCAAGTTTAACACTGATGTGTCCTGGGAAATGTTCCCCAAATTAGGGTAGTGTGCCCAAAAATGCAGAAAATAGGGTTGGGGAGGGGATGTTTTGTCCCCCCAAATGGAGTATGTCATAAAATCCTCAGGAATATGAGCAGTCTTAATGCAGGAATGCTGAAATATGCCAGCAATTCATCTCATGTTCTTGGCTGCTTGATGTTCTACCCTTTTTCTGAGTTGTACCAAGGTTCGATTGATCACTTATGTTTGCATATTGGTTTGAGGATGAAACATTGTGCTTATCTTCAACTTGGTATCCATCCTGCTCCACAAGGTGGTAACAAATTTCCCTAAAAATTTAGAATTCCTATCTAAGACAATATTCTTAAGCAAATCAAAATACACGAAAATATTAGTAAGGATAATTCTGCTAGTTCGTGCCCCTTGATTTCCTTTTTACATGGGATTAGCATACACATTTTTGTAAAACTATTGATAACCACATAAAGATAATAATGTTTTATGCTTTGAAAGTGGAAACCTCCCCTAAAGTTCACAAAAATGCTTTTCTATGGCATAGTAGCAATACATAAAGGCATGCACAATCCTTTTCTAGCTTTTGGATTACTTGTTTACCATAACATTTTCCAGTGAATTTAGAGATTTCTTATTGCATTTTAAGCCAACACACATACTTTTGCAATATTACTATTGTTTTCCAAGTCCAAAGTGATCTGAAAATTTTGAAGTATGTGTTTCCCTCATGAGTAAAAATTTGTCCTTCGATACATACATATTTTCCAACTTGTAATGTAGCCCTTTCTTAAGGTAGAAATCAGCCTTGTCTATAACATCCAATTCTTACCTTCAAATTCTAGTCATATCTCTCCAAGATATGCATCTTCAACAAATGCTTTCTCACAACCCTCTTGTCTGAAAGTCAACTGCTGGTTGTTCTTTGGTTCCTACTGGGCACTAAACTATATTTTTTATTTCAGTATTTTTTGCTTTGGAATTGTCTGCCAAGACTGGAAAACATTGAAGGTCAAGTTTAACACGTCACATTTCATAAAATGGCATTGAAATAATTGTTGCTGTGCTGAAAAAATGGGCATTCCAAGAAGACAGGTTCCAAGAGGAAAACTATAGAATGTCAAGAAGGATCTCAATGGGAATTACAGAGAAGCATTCTATCATTAGAATACAATTTGTGTGTATCCTCTCATCCCCCCTTCTAGCATGGGCCATGTGGAAAGAGCCTAACCTAAAATGAAGGAAAAAAATGGATTTACATATACTGCCCTCTTTCTCCTCTATTTTATATAGTTAATGTAATTTAAAAAGAAAAAAACTTGTAATGTTGATGTTCCCAATAGCTTTGCAATATGTATCCTGTTAATAGACAAAATGGAACGAGTCTCTATGCAATTTGAATAATTTTTCTCCAATTCTTTTTTCAGCATATAGATGATCTTTATCTATGATTGAGCTTCTCTCAAAATCTAAATGTCCAGAGACACCACATAATTACCTAAGGGTCATTAGGAAACAGTTTAATGTTAGCAAAGGATACAGTGTATACAAAAAGAAATTAGTATAAACAAGAAAAAAAACTTATTTTATTTTGGTAATAACTATGTGGGTATTTTTATAACACATAACTAAGTAAGGATCACTAGGAAACAATCCTATGCTTGCAAAGGAAAAAAATGTATACAAAAAGGAACTTAGTATAAATTGAAAAAAAGAAGTTAAAAAAACATATATTATTCATGATTGAGAGTGTTTCTGGTAATAACTGTGTGGGAAATATTGTTAATACCAGAAGCACTCTCAATCATTCACATGGACTGTGGAAAAATCATGTCTGTTACATGTCTTATTCATTTTCAAGTAAAAAAATATTGTTTATTGGAAATGTTTACAGAATATATACCAGATGCCTCATTAAAAAGGAACCATGACTGCATATTAATAAGGGAAATAATATTAAAAAATACATTCCAAAAGAGTACAGTAATATTACCCATCAGATTTCACCTGGTTTGTACTCCAGTCTCCATTTAAAAATATTATTCATAACAGATTAAAATGTTGTTGATGTATAAGTAAGCCCCAAGGACATAACCTTGAATGTAGAGTGACTTTCATGTGTGCAACATGTTGTTTTGGGAATATCTTCTAATCAATTATCTGATAGTACCTCAATCAAAGGTCCAACGTGGTAAAATAAATCTGCAAAGTGCAATTCATCTGACATCTCATCAGTAAGTTGTCTTCAGTAGTTATCATATTCAATATTCTGAAGTCAATACAGAGAAAGTAAGGTCCGTCTTTTTTTCTCACCAATCTCACTGATCTAGGATATGGAATCTTTCTTGGGACCATCCAACAAATAATGTACCAAACAATCAGTTTCTGCTTTGTGATTACAAAGAAATTGAAAGTCTTTGAAGTTGATACTGACAGGAGCAGAACTTGGTTATAATCCAACCACATGCTCAATCTTTCATTCAGGAGTTAGTCCCAACAGAAAGTCTTCAAAGAAAAAACTGTGTTTATTATTGATTCCACTCATAGTGTCTCTATTCACCTCCTCTCTTTGTAATCACTTCAATGAAAAAATCCATACAAATAAGTAATCAATATTATAATTAATCCTGTAACAGTTTAAAACCACTCCATCTTTAAATATGAGAAATTTAGGCCTATCATAGGAATGTTTCTCCTATATCAGTTAATGTCTGTGGGACATTTTGGGCTTTTTCCAAGCCATTGTTGGATGATTTCTGCTCTTCCTAACTGACTTAGATGGTGAAAGTGTCTTCTTAGATTTTTTGGATACTTCATCACATCCATTGCATTTTTTTATTTAAAACTATTTTTCCAGTACAACAGTTCCACATCCCAAGACTGCAAAATGCTAATATTTTGGTTCTCTAGTGATTATTTTCTACATCTCACACACTTTGCAAGTTGATCTGTTGTAATTTCAGTACACAAAAGGAAATCATGATAAACTCCAAATTATACTTCTAGAGAAACTACCAGCAAGGCTTGAGACATTTAAATAGTTCAATCTTATGGAAGGCGGACTTGTCATTGCTTCCTATTGTTCATAATTCTGATGATGATGGCATCAAAGATCAAAAGTTTTGACACCTTCATTCACCAATAACCTTAATAATCTAAACCTGTAGTGGCAATCATAACAGGGTAAGAATGATATTCAATGTTCAGAAACTCCAAACATACTATTTCAATATGACTTCTTTTCAAACAAGCTCAAGCCAAGGGAGTTCCCGAATTCCACCTAAGAATATCCATTCTCCAAAATGTTTAACTGTGCATACTTTCCACTTTTAAGGTGTTAATTTGCAATGTATTTAAATTAGTGGAGTGCAACAAACAACAATCACAACCTTGTCCAAAAGGCTATGATGCAGTGGTAATGCGGCTATCTTGTAAGAGCGTCAGATAGGTTGAAATCCCTATCACTCAATCAAGCAGCCCAAATACAAATAGAACAAAATAAGATGAAATTTTTTAAAATCCTTACTCCAAAGAGGGTCTGCCTTAAATGCTTAAAGATTGCTAAATGGCTCCCAACCATTAGAGAACCTAAAAAAAACAATTGAATAAAAAAACAGTGTTAAATGGCTCCCAACCAGCAGAGAACATAAAAAAAACAATTGAATAAAGAAACAGTAATTTGATTTCCAGGTTTAGGAATATACAAAGGATAGGAGCAGAGTGGATGAAAAAAAATTGAGGAAAACAAAAGAGCTGTGATGATCTTTCATTTTAGCAAAGTTTGAATTGAAACAACATGTTATACTAAGTTTTTTCAGTTTCTATTCTTAGTAGCATGCATTCATATTTTTAAGATCTCTGATTAGAATGATAACCAGCTTTCAAATAAAGAAAAAATTGTGACAGTTCCTATGACAAGGGATTTAATATATTCAGTGGCAAAGTTTTAACTATCGGCAGGAGTATAAAAAATCTGCGGTCAAATACTTTCTTAGGAAAGTTTGCAAGGATTTATTTTTCCAAGGCATTATTACGCCAAGATTTTCTTGGTCGAGGCTTTAAATTCCTGACAGAGATTGCTTTCATTTTCATCGGACCTATCGGCATTGAATGATTCGTATTCCTTTGTGGTGTTCTCATTCTGTTGGCCATTTCTTTTATCCGGGCAGCTACTGTTCTCAAACTCATTTAATAGCATGTGGACAAGAAAAACATTACTGTTTGCATGTGGACAAGAAAACCAATGCATTTTTAGTACATTGAATAAAAGATATTTATTCCAATAAAAGCTATGTCTTTCCATATTTATAGTGACTATTATTGTTCCAGATTGGTTCCCATGAGCCGGTTGATCTAAAGATGGGAGGTATCTTCAATAATAAATGATTGTGGCGTAAACATACTCCCATGGTCAGCAAAATTCAAGACCTGCAATTCTAATCCAAATGGTACTATCCAATTTAGCAAGAGAAAGGCAATACAGCTTGAAAAGAATTTCTACGAGAAAATTTACAAACTTCCAAGTACGAGTCAATAGTCAACAATATCAACAAGAAGCCACCACTTCAAGAATCAATCCAGAAGTAAAATGTGCTACTTGGGCATCAACATATGGGGAGAGGGACATCTAAACTGCAATTAAGAGTATGAGCAGCAGTTCAAATCAGACTTGACACCATGGAGAGAAAGGTTCAGTAAAGCCAACCAATATTCTTCAGAGGACTCAGGTTCTAGAAGCAAGTAACAAAACAACTGTGTATCTGCAATTACCAGACCATTGATACTCTGTTGTATGAAATGCATCTAGTTATGGATACAGTGGGGAAGATCTGCCAGATCAATCACAGTACCTATTATTCACGTTAGTGGTAGTCTGTGTATTAGCTTATTTTTAGTGATGTAATGTTCTTGTACTTATGTGATATGGATTGTGCTAAACTCTCCCGGGAATTTAATATTTCCATGATCTAATTTCAGCCGTCACCTGTGTGTACCATCAGAGAGGAAGCAGTAAACCTTGTATGATGTGTGAGACACAAAACTCTCCATCCATCATATAATAAATTTTCATTTACAAATAAAAATGCAATAGAGAAATTGAAGAATTTTCAAATAAAAAATAAAAAATGTTAAAATGCTAATGTAATTCCATATTAGCCTTTTTCCTTTACCAAGTGGATGAGCTCAAATGCTAAATCAATGGTACTTTATAGTAAAGCCACGGGTATAATTCCCCATAAAATCATATTTATGTAGAAATTTGAATGGCATACCTCTAGGTGTGATGTATCTCAATCAACAAGGCCATGGGCAAGTTCTGAGTGAATTTCAGGGCTGGAACTAAGCATCACCCAATTCAATGGTCAAATCCAATTTTAGGGAAGCTGTTCTTTTAGGGAGCAAGAGGTCCCAGGTTCTTGGCTGGGGGGAAGTAGGGTCAGGCTAAGTTGGCCCTATATGCCCTATCTATGAAATAAACTTGGCTGTATACTTTAAAAATGAGACTGTCAGGGCCATATCTTCAAACATGAAATTACCACTGGGAGAAAGAATAGACAGGTTCAATTGACATAGTTGTGGCCCTCCCTCAGATCCCTTGCTTCATATAGATTATCAGGCGATGGTGGGATTTGAACTGAGGTATATCCAGAGTGGAATTTCCAATTTTTATATACATACTGTTATTATTTGTAGTGTTGAGGCAGTTTTGTTTCAAGCTAGTTTCAGGTGATGGTGAGATTTAAACTGAGGTATATCCAGAGTGGGCTTCCCTTTTTCTATGGATATGGATATGGATAAATTCTTTTGAGGGAACGTTTCCTTCAATCTTGAGGACTTGCATTAATCTAAAACAAATTTTCTAAGATAGATGTTTGATGTGTTATACAATATATGTACAATGCTTTTAACAGGAGAAAAAGGATGAATTGAAAGAGAACAAGGAGAAGATTGAACCAGTTCTATGGAAGGTTGATATGCATTGTCTAGGCTATGCAAGTAAAATTAAAAAGTCCATCTGGAGTCATAAAGGTCAGTTCTAAACTCTCTGTGCTCCTTTTCTATATTTCTTAGACATTATGTATTCAGTTTTGGACTCATGATCTGTTTTGTGATTGCAGGTGTGAAAGATGTGAAGCTTGATATGAAGCTCAATACGGTGACTGTGGAGGGTACTGTAGATCCTTTGAAGTCACGTGAGCAAGTGCAGAAGAAGAGTGGACGAAAAATAGAGCTCTTATCTCCTTTGCCCAAAAAGGAGAATTTAGAGGAGAAAGAAAAGGTGGAAGATAAGGGAAAAGATAAAAAGCCAGAGGTGTTTCTGTTTTATGTGACCTAAGTTTTGTGTTTGTTTGTTTATGATGGCCCTTTTAACTTTTTGTGTAGTTGTTTGATATACATTTTGGAATGTATTTTGTTCCTTCATCAAATTCTTTCTCTGTGTGTGTCTGTGTTGCAGCCAGTTGCAGCAACTGTTGTGCTGAAGGTTTGGATGCACTGTGAAGGCTGTGCTCAACAAGTAGAGAGGATTATTTTGAAAATGAAAGGTATAAGAATTATAGCGAAATTCACTGGAATGCATTTAAAAAGCACCATTAATGCATGCTGTTTTGTAATTTAGAGTTTTCAAGAATAAGTTGACTGTAAAACCATATTCTATCATGGACGGTGTAGCTTTGTTTAATTATGATCTGGTTGCCTTTTTGGCTTAAGAAGTTAAAGTCGCTGGTTGAAGGCACCTCTTATTTCATAAAAAGACTATTTTCATACAGAAAATAAAGACAGATTACTACTTAAGAGTTTGCATGAAGCTAAGCACAACCAAAAGGTTGAAAAGTTTCTAAACAAATTCTTAAAGATAAAGAATCAAGATCATGAAAATGATAAAATTCAAAAAATTAGGTGAGATGATGAAGTGAAGCATGTAAACATATAGAATTGCAAGCTCGTTTTCTGTTTGCTAGGTTATACAGCTATATTAATCTACAGAAAACACTAAAGGAGTATACATGCTCATAGTCAGGGCATCTTAACAAATACCCTGCATAGACAAACAAAATGTTGAAGACAAATAAAAATAGAACACCGCCTATGATTACCAATTGCAGAACCCCTCTCTTTACAAGAGGAAAAAGTTGAAGCCGTGTATTGGCATAAAGGAGAAAGAAATTAAAGACAGATTACTACATAAGGGAGGCGCATATGACAAAAATGACAAGAATGACAAACAGAGAAAGTCTATACTAATGAAGAAAAGAGCACTGTAGAACAAGCTATATCTGTCAAACTTAAAGATTATATTGAAGCCGTGTATTGGCATACAAAAAATTAAGACATATTACTACTTAAGGGTTTGCATGAAGCTAAGCACAACCAAAAGGTTGAAAAGTTTGCAAACAAATTCTTAAAGATAAAGAATCAAGATCATGAAAAAGATAAAATTCAAAAAATTAGGTGAGATGATGAAGCAAAGCATGTAAACATATAGAATTGCAAGCTCGCTTTCTGTTTGCTAGGTTATACAGCTATATTAATCTACATAAAACACTAAAGGAGTATACATGCTCATATTCAGGGCATCTTAACAAATACCTTGCATAGACAAACAAAATGTTGAAGACAAATAAAGATAGAACACCGCCTATGATTACCAACTGCAGAACCCCCCTCTTGGTTTACAACAGGGAAAAGTTGAAGCCGTGTATTGGCATAAAGGAGAAAGAAATTAAAAGACAGATTACTACTAAGGGAGGCGCATATGACAAAAATGACAGGAATGACAAACGGAGAAACCCATTTCCACTTCAGGTATGGGTGGATTACCTACTTCCAATCAAGATTCTGCACAAATTGTGTCTGCACACCAATGCCGATGAGCAAAAAGGAGCAAAATATGCAGGGAAAACTCCTTCGATTGTTGCTTCAATCCTTCACATAAACTAAAGCTTGTAAAAAACACAATGGAACTAAAGCTTTTAAAGAGCACAATGGCGGTGAGATTACCACAGTGCTGGTGCATTAACTGTAGCTTTTTTTTGCATGGATATCCAATGGTGCTGTTAACAAGGCGTGTGAACTGCAGTTGTGAAATGCAGTGTGCAAAATTCTGCGAGAATTCTCCAGCAAAATCCCGGTGCCCTGAGAAATTTCTCTGAGGTGTGAGACTTTTCCGGTGGGCATGCCCACAATAAAGAGCCTATCGGCTAATAATCTAATTTAAGAAAAGTAGTTGCATGCAGCAACGGATGAGGGAAGTGGTTAACGAATTGATTAATTGGCTAAAATAAAGGGGGTTTTGGCATTCATTCTGCAAAATGAATTTTTGATTATCTCTCCTGAGAATGTTCTGGTTTTTTGGGGAAGAAGCTTTGGATTCTTGTTTTGGGGGTTTTCTAGTATTGGATTTCTGTAGAGTTCGTTGAGAAGATTGGAGCTGAGAGTTGGATTTAGGAGAGCTCAGCATCAAGGTCTCAGCTCAGTCAAACGAAATCAGGTTCCCTTCTCCAAATTTTGTCTCTGCTAATGAAAAGAAAGTTGCATGGTAGATAGAACAATATATATTCATTAAAGTATTTCAGTTGATATAATTTTAGTAATTGCTTGTCCCATGGCGTTGATAATCATCCCTCTCTATATTCATATTTCACTCTGCGAAGATTGATGCTACTGGGTGTATTATGTTTGCCAACGAAATTAGATTGGAAGTTCCATTATGCTGAAATTTTTTAGACATCCTTATTCCCTATGTATGGATTTTAATTCATTTTACATCGCCTCTTACCTTGTTTGTTAATTGGTGATTCGCTGTTAGAATAATGTTATTCCTTCTAAAATAGTTCTGTAAGTTCCTTTTAGCCGAACTCGTGGGTACTCCCGGCGCCTTTTCTTTCAATAATTGAATTCTCTGGAATAGTGGGGATATGGTAATCAGCTTTCTAGGCTGTGATATACTCCTTGCAAAATGGCGATATGATCTAACTTGTAGTAATTAGCAATTTGGGACTGCACTACAACTAAGGTTCTGAGAATCAGGTATTGCACTGCTACTAAGACAGGCTTCCACTTCAATTATAATGCTTCTGAATTAGTGATAGAAACAACAAACCCGCATTTCTAATCTCCAAACATGAACTGTTACGAAATATATCGACTGAAGTATAAACATAGGAGGATTATGCTTAGCTTATCAATGAATTTGTGTTCCACACATCTGACAAATAAGCGGTTACAGATCTGAAACAAAAGAAAAACATGTTTTCTTGATTACAGATCAATTTGTGGGTGTCGAAGTTTATTTTAATTGATGGATCAGAGACTCATGTGGGTAGCGAATTTTCTTATCAAATCTAGTTATTATTTAATGCCCTCGTACGTATCTTTCATGCTTTATCAGTGTTGTTTTTGTTTAGTGCAAATTCCTTTTTAGCGTCTGGTCTGCCAGCCTAATCGACTTTGTCTTTGGAAGCTGAAGTCTCTCCTGAGTCACCAGCGTAGCTCTCTCTGCCTTTTCAGACTCTTTCATTGCTACAGATCGACTGTGGGATTTCATCATTTGTACCACATGGTTGATGTGCTTAGAATCCTTGGATCTAAAAGAAATTTCCTTAACATAAATACTGTTAGGGAATTTCAATGTTGGCATGTAGTTGGCATTAAATCCAACGCTTGGAGCATTAAAAATTATCCTTATAAAGAATTCCCTCCATCTTGTTGGCTTGTAACACTCTTGGTGGTGGCTATATGAAATGGAACCATGATGCCATATATGAGACTGTCTCTGCATGTGCCTGAAGGTGATCACGCCATTCGCTGAACTTAAACTAGAATAACCGCATTCTTCTCATACAAAACAATGGATGTAAATATATTAGAGCTAGTCGATTTGATTAGTGCATTTATAAGAGTTATTGAGTTAGGTTCAGAGCTCATATATCATTTAGTTTGGAAATAAGTCACCCCTGTCTTGGTAGCTTGCCTCAGAAAAATAAACCCATTCCTATTTAATAGTGCTTTAATGCTTTTGATTCACATTTTGTATGACTGATTTCAATCAGGCAATTACCTTTTTGTCTTAACTCCAATATCTCGTTTGATTCGTGGATGCAATATTAGATAACTACATGAGGCACTTAAATCATTCATTTAACTTCAATTTCAATGTGTCCCGATTTGTATCTTATTTGACAGCACCGCTATGTTGATGCATGCTGATGCAATCATCCGTCCCCATAAATGTTATCTAAAGTTCTAAAAATTGTACTTCAAGTTTCCCTGGCGTGCTTGAGTAATCATCAGTTTTGAATACCGAATTAGAAGTTTGACTTGAGTTGAAATGAAATGAAATGAAATGAAATATTTTAATAACGTCCACGAGGCCACAGCAGCCTATGGGACCCAGGAACAGCACAAGACCACCACCGAAAAGAGAAGACCCTAAACAGCCTGAGATCTTCGCTCGAGATTAGCTCTACGACAGTGAATTTTGATGATGTAATTTGCAGATTTGACCAACCTTTCCTCCTCAAACAAGGTATTTAAGTTGTCCACTTGTAAGATGTCCCCATAAGTGACCCGAATATCTTTGTATGCTGAGCACTCCATAACAAAGTGCCACTCTGTCTCCACTAATCCCATGTCGCAAAAACGACATATTCTTTCTTCCCACTCTTCTTTAGGAACCATCCATCTGCCCGTCTCACATCTAAGACGATGTGAGCTAGTTCGGAGTTGAGCTATCAACATCTTTGCTCTCCATTTAATATTTGCTCCTATATATGCCTTTTCATCATGGTCCCCCTTAGGATTGAATTCTTTGATATAATAGTCTTTTTTTCGCCCTGATTGTTTTGTCCATAAAGCTTTTTTGAATTTTTGTTTCACATATTTTTTTATTTCTTCATTTGAACTTGGACAATCTTGCATATTCACACCCCACTTTTCCATCCATTTTTTGTTTTGTTTCATCCATGTATTCCTTCTTCTATCCAACTTTTCTTTTACGATTAGCTTAGGCCACCGATGGTCGTCCATGTTTTGAACCTTTTGAAGGTAACATAGTAACCGAATCATCGCGAAAGCCTCCAAGGGAAAGGTGCCTGACTCCGCTAGTAAAATCTCATAAGGTATCGTGGTTTTGAGTTTAAGGCTGCTAACAATTAGATGCTTTTGAATTCTTTCCACTTGCCTCCATTTCTGATCTGACATGCTGCTGCCCCAAATTTCGCACCCATATAGAACCACCGGGGTCACAAGTAAGCCAAACAACGTTCTCTTGGTTTTCCAATCCCATAGCTCAGCATTTCTACATCTGTTTTGTAGAGAGTAGAGCGCTTTCCAGCCTCCTTGGATCCTTTTTGCTCTACAAGTTTCCCAACTGAGCTTATAGTGAAAATCTAGCCCAAGGTATTTGTATTCATCTACAATTTCCAGCGGATTGCCCTCAAAGATAAAGCTAATTTGCTGTTTTTTCCTTCTCAGAGAGAATATCATAATTTTGGTTTTACTAGTATTCACTTGCATCCCAACTTCCTGACAAAATGATTCAAGAGCTTTCAAATGTTTTCTTAACTCATGTGCTGTTTTAGCAATCAAAATGAGATCATCGGCATACAAGAGCAATTTTATTACATAATTGGCCAACTGAATACCTTCCCCACCAACTTTGTCTATCCACTCTTCCAACTTGTCAATGTAAAGCCCGAATAGCGTTGGGGAAAGCGGGCAGCCTTGCTTGACTCCAATGTCACTGCCAAAGCACTCCGACATACCTTCATTAGTTCTGATTTTAGCTCTGACCTGCTCATACAGCCTATGAACAGCCGCCCTAAGAGCCCTTGGGACTCCCAGTTCCTCCATTCTATTCCACAACTTGCCCCGTGGCACTGTGTCAAAGGCTTTTTTGAAGTCAACAAAGCAGCAAAAAGCCTCCTCCCCTTGAACGTTCCAAATTTTTTCAATCAAAAATCTAAGTGTAATACCATGATCGATAGTGGAATGTTTTGGTCTAAAACCAGCCTGCCCTTCAGCTCTTTTGCCCTCTTTCTCAGCCCAACTACTAATTCTACGCTCAATCATGCTTCCAAAAAGTTTTCCAAGAAGCGGATTAATCATAATAGTGCGGTAATTTGATGGGTTATTAGTGTCCCCACTTTTGTATAGGGGAACCACAACACTAGTAGTCCACCCTTCCGGAAAGCCCTCTTGAATAACCCTATTGAAAAAGCCCTTGATGCAAGGCGCAAGGACCTCAATGCCCCATTTTAAGAATTCAGCTTGCAGCCCATCAATATCCTGTGCTTTTCCCCCAGCCAACCTTTTTATCCCTTGATTGATGTCTTCTATGGTGAATAGTTCAGTGGCAGCCCTGATAGTTGGGGGTCTATGTTTATCTTGTTCCCGCTCATACAGTAACTTTGCATATTCCAACCATTGAGAGCTTGTGATATTGTTTTCTGTTTGTTTTCTTTTTTGTTGTAGCTCCTTCCAGAATTTCTTGGGGTTGTTCTTTCCAAGGGCAATCAACTCCAACCTTCTAGTGCTAACATATTTTTCTTTTTTGTTCCGTATCATCTTTTCGTATTCTTTCTTGTTTTCTGTGGTCCTTCCACCCTGGTGAAATTTTCTTTTTGTTAATTTGCACTCTTCATCAAACCACGGGTTTGCTGGGAAAGTAGAAGTAATTGCCTTCTTAGGCCTAGCCCTCTTACACTCATCCAAAGCCTTGTGAACAATAGGGATCAACATGTCCTTGTTTATAGTGTGATGCCCTGTGGTAGCTAATTTTCTTTCATACTCGATGAAAATCCTTTTGAGGGCATTCTTGAAGACTTCCCGATTGTCATGGTTCATGATGATTCTACCTTGCGGATGCACTTTCTTTTTGCTGATAGGAATCTGCCCCCTTTGATGCATGCTAATGTGGGCGTCAAGATTTACATATATTGGATTATGATCTGATTTCAGCTCTAAAGGACATTTTCCAATCACTAGTTCCTTTATCTTTGACGTGTAAACATGCGAGCAAATGACATAATCAACCACACTTTGTCCATTGTATGTTTTGCAGGTGATGTTGCCTGAGTTCGGCCATGCTTTCAAACCATTGCAAATGACCAAGTTGAATAAACTACATAGCCCCAACAACTCAGCCCCGTAGTGCGTGACATTGTGCTTACTATCTTGCGAATTCCTTTCCCACAGGTGCTGTCCCTCTTCCTCCAACCATAGTGGATCAGCTTTCTCCTTGTCCTTGCTTGCCAAGCTGAGAGCTTGTATGTTTGCAGTCCTTGCATTAAAATCCCCTATTAGAATAACCTCTCCCATGCCATTATAGATTGAAATGTCCCTTTTTAGAGCAGCAAAAGGATCCTCACGGTCTAGGTTCCTTTTCTTGTAAGATTTGGAGCCTTTTGGGGCAAAATAGCAGGCAGCCACTCTTATGACAGTTTGATTTTCTGTTATTTTAAACCATATATATTGTTTGTTTGGGTCTTCTTTCTCGACTTGAATGTTATTGCACCATATTTCTTTGATTAGGACTGCAACTCCACCATGCCCTTTACCACTATCTGTTCTCTCGTTCCAAATGGAAGCTTTTTTATATCCTTCAAAGTCTGGAATTTTACAGCCATCATGCTCATGAGTCTCCGTAAGGATGATGATGTCTTTTCCTTCTGCAATGGGCCCTAAACCAGGTCCTCTTCTCCACGGGTAACCTCTACAATTCCAACTTACTATTGACACCTGATCCTGGGGGGCCCCGAGTTCCTACTTTTGGTGAGTAATTCTGTCACTAACTTGAGCTTTCCCATCTTGTAACCAAGCCCATTTTCCTTCGTTCCTTGCTGCCTTTACTTTTTCCCACTCCTTACGCCTTTCTTGTTGTTGGACTATTGTTAAGTCCTCGTCAAGGTATATTTGTGTACCTTTAAGAAACTTCTTGTTCCTTAGCAGCTTGTTCTTATCTTCAATGTTCGCCAAAGTGACCCTTACGTGCCTACTCTTTCCATCTTTCACCCATTTTCCAATTCTGTTTGCTTGTTGAATGACACCTGTCCATTGTAACTCATCCCTAAAAAAATCTTTTGCTAGCTCCTTTGTTGGTTCATTCTCCCCATAGTCCTTTAGCCCTTTAACAATGACATTCACAGCCCTGACATTTCTGTCATTCTCTTCTCTTATCTGTCTTCGAACTTGCTTTTCTATGAGGTCCTTGTGTGTGTCTGAGGGACCTCCCACTACATGAGCCCAGCTTTTGGCCTCCTCTAATTGATCCCTCAGCTGGTTTTCTTTTATCTTTACGCTGTCCAGGACTGATTGTATCTCTTTTATCTGCAAGTTGCTGCTTTCAGCTACCTCTCTTGATATGCTTTTGTCTATTGTGCCACTTTGTGCTAAAACTTGTCTTATCGAAATCAATTCTTGCTCTCCATTTGACATGGAGATTTGAAGCTTACTTATTTCGTCTTTGAGAGTTTTGTTCTCCCTTGATAATTGCCAATTGGTATCCATGATCTCTTTCATTTTAGCATCTTCAAAGAGCCCCCTTGCCTCTAATGATTGAAGCCTCTTGTTCATGGCCATTAGCTCATTGACGTACAACTCAGAGGACCACATTAGAGGTGTTGTGGTGGGACTATAAGAATCAAAAGGTTTACCCTCACCCCCTTCTCCCTTGTCTGCCGAAATTGAGACAAGATGGGATGTAGGGTTCGTTTTTTCGTTACCTTCGAATTCCGTTTTTTGAACTTGCTGGATTTCAATAGGGTTTGATAAGCATTTGTGTTCCAGCCTTGGTAGAATTATAGCAAATTTTCCTCTCTTTGCAAACTTTACCTTTCGAGTTTGCCTCCGCTTTAAAATACCTTTGTACTGTTTTGCATTTACAAACACACAGTCCTTCCCTGCGTTTGACCTATCCAGTGGATAGCCCATCACATAAGCACCCCAAGTGTTAAACAGAGCTGCTGCTGCGGGCTCTACTGGAAGATGTGTTGGGGGATTAAAAGGGATTAGAGTGGTCCCTTGATGCTGTGCACCACCATTTTGGATTTCAAAAGTTTCAATACCTACCGTATTGCCTTCCACTGCCTCATTTACTAATAGCTGCTTTGGTATGTTATTAGACTCCGTTGATAAAGTAATCTTGTTTGATTCTCCCAATATGCCGGTCTGTTTTGTTATGTTAGCAGTCTCAGTTGACCCTGGACCCACACTCGAGGCCCCAGAGTTTGCCATTCCTTTCCCACTTTCAGATATTCGTAAGATGAGCGGTGTCGGCTGTGATAGACTTGATGAGATAGGAATCCACAGTGTGCTATCAAGTTGTGCATATATTTAACATGTTATGATATTATTGAATGCATGTTGGAATCCGCTGTCTATATAAAGATTGTTTATACGCGGGTTTAAGTTAGATCTTAATACATCTATATATATATATATATACACAAATATATATATGTTCATTTATTTTTATGCTAGAAAACTCTGTATTTTATAGTTTATGATAGAGTTTTTATTCTTATAATAGCAGTATGTATATATATATATATATATAAATATAATATATACATATATACATATTATTTATATATAAAGTTAATTATAGGAATACATACGGATGTGTATATACAAATATATATTTATATGTATATTGGAATTGTTAAAGAGAGTATTGATGTTTTATTGTTAAGTGATCGTGTTGTAAACAAAAGAAATAGAGAGAATATTTGGTTTCAAGAATTAATGTATTGGTAACTAAATAAATATAGAATCAGATATAGAATTAGATTAGTTTAATTATGTTGAATATCTTGAAACTTGAAATGGTTATATTATAAAATCACTATGCGTTCTATGATTTTATTGATGGTCCAAGTTGCTTAATATGGTTGAAGATGCAGTAACATGGTACGGAAGCTTTGCTAAACCACTCTAGGTTCTATTTATCTATCATTGATTGAATTGTATGTGAAGCAAGGTGATTGCATGTTGTTTGAGAATGGATTGTGGGTTGTGTTCAATGCTTATGTTATCTTATGAAATGAATATTAGGAGTCTTCTAGAGGCTAGGGAGAAATTCTCTTCTTGGTGGAATTTTTTATAAACCTTGGTAATGGTTGGTTTTCTATTGAATGTGTACATGTTAGTCTTCAACCTTGCATAGTATGTTCACCTATGTGGTTGGAACCTTTGGAAACTTGTGGGCGAGAAGGGTTATGCCTCACCATGTTGTTTTGTTAATGAATTCTTGTGAATTGTGTAAGTGGCTTTGCTCTTTGACTTTATTGGGGTCTCCTTGTTGTCAGTAGGGGAGTGGCTCTCAATGGGGGCCAACACACAAGGGGGTGCCTGGGTAACCCATGTGGGAGTTTTATAATTAAGTGATAACCTAAAATGAACTAGGGGGTTGGGTAGTAATAACACTAATCAAGATAAGTTAATGCCTCGCTCATTGCTCAAGTGCTCATATAGGCTTGAGATGAGTCGAGAAGGCTTGAAATGGAAAGATCAACTGCCTGGTCTGACTGAAAGGTATGTTGATCTTGCATAGTTTGTATGGGGGTGTGACAGCTGGTAGAGGCAGCTAGGGTAACCCATGATGGGGGTTCGATAACCTAGGAAGGTTACACCAGGGTAACCCATAGCAAATTATGCGATGACACTCCCTCCTACGACAACCTGGTATACTCTTGATTCTTGTCTCTCTTTGATGTGGTGTGCCTCTAGAAGTGATTTTACTATTGTTTGAAGTTGTACTATACTTGTTCATTGATGTCATGTTATCCCTTGTGTTGTTTAGTGTATTTTTCCTAATTGTGATGGTGGGACCCTTTGCTATCTCTTGGCACGGGGGGTGGACCTTTGGGTTCCACATGGTTGGGTGGAAAGTGCATTATACTCCATTGGGTTCCCTCTCCATGTTTGTGATTGTGGCGACTTCTCCTAGATTGATGACTTCTGCATTGTACCAACTCATGTGGATTGTTACTCTTGTACTTGTATTGTATCATAGTTGATGTATCATGTTTCATACTTGATGTACACTCCTCACATGTATATGAGGAGATATTGATGTTCAGATGTTTAAATGTAATGATGTAATTGATGCAGAACTCTATTATGTAATGAATTATGTAACAAATGTTATTGTATATGTAAATTAAATGGATTGAATCAATTGATCTCTATGAATTCATGTTATGGTTGTATCACATTGTTTACCTGATTATATGAGATGGTTAGATGTAATTCCTTATTGATGTTAGCATTTATATAATGTAATGATTTATAGTTTCTTGCTAGTTAGTTAATAGGAATCATGTAGCGTAGTTGCGGACCTTAGAGGACTTAGGTAAGATATATGTCAATGTTTCTTTTACAATAGTGTGCTTAATGCAAGGTGATCCCACAATAGTGGTTTACAATTTTTGGCCAAACTGGACACTAATTTTTTTTTTTTTTTAACTAAATCTTCACATTCGAGCACCTATAGCCGTTAAACCATGAGGAATTTGAAGATGATGCAAACTAGAGTTTTGTCACATTTTGTATGTAGATTCTAAAATATTTTTTTTTCAAAATTTTGGAATCAGATTGCACTTCTTTTCCATCTCCCACGAAAATTGATTTTTTTCAAAAAACAACATTTTTAAAAATTGACGCACATTGTATAACGCATAAATTTTTTCCTTAAAAGATAAAAATTCCAATTCTTTCAAATTTAGATTTGTAACTCTGATATCTAGTGCTTCCACTTGGTTAGATAGTTTTATATTGAATATTTTTTTCTTTAATCAAGTTTCAAAGTCAAACAAATTCATAATTCAGACATAGCACGACCGTATAACGCATAACTTTTCTTGTATGTATCGAAATTTTTTTTTTTTTTGATAATCTTCTATTTTCCACGTAATACGAGAACAAAGAGTTTTGTTTTCGGTGAAAAACCTATATTTAATAAAACTTAAAAAACAAATAGATAATATAATCAAAACATATTAAAATTATATTCGTTGGATAGCTCGTTTTGAGGGCAACTTGATACCAGTTGGGTTTTTGAGATCTCCTCTATTTTCATTCTCAAATCGAGCTTCAAAGTGCAAAATTCTGAGCAATTTTGGTACCTGAGAGGATGTGGGTGAAAATAAGTGGGTTCGGTTGAACAAAAAAATAATGTTCGGTCGAATGTGGGTTCGACCGAACCCATTTAACATACAATAAAAAAATAGATTTGAATTGGGTTCGGTCGAACCCCCTCTATTAAAAATTAATTTTTAATATTAATATAAATATAAATTATATTCTTTTTAAATTATGATTTGAGAGAGAGATATGGAGGGAGTGGGAGAGAAAGGGAGAGTGGGGGTAGGATGAAGATACTTGAGAGAGAGAGGGGGGGGAGTGGGAGAGAGATAAAGGGTAGGGGGTATAAGGGTTGAGG
>VDFB02318858.1:0-25028 GCA_007258455.2 Sequoia sempervirens
TTGACTCAAAGTATGCAAAAAATAGAGACAAGTAGACACACCATGATGGAAAGGTATAAGATATATTATGTTGCTTTATTTTAAGTGGATGATCCATCAAAAGGGTAAAAAAACTAAACCTTATATGTCAATTTGATTAATTTTGAATTTCATTTACATTTATAGTGGAGGAGGAAAATTGGGCTCTAAATTGATAGCAACGACATTCAACAAGGTTACAATCAATGGAGAGATAACGATGTGGGGATTCCAGTTATGGATACAAATCATCCTTAGGTAGACTGTAGATATGAAAATGAGAAGCACTTGTTACTACCCAAGTTTTATTTTTTGTCATATTCATGTCCAAATGATTGCCAAATTTAGAGTTGGTAGTTGCAAATGATAGATGTCTATGCAAGGAATATAGTCACATTTTTGTTTTTCAAACTTCATGATTATATTTTAATTTTTGAACAATTTGGGGTTTGGTAGGGCATGCTTTGGGTCACCTATTTGAAGGATAAGCTTATAATTTTAGATGATCTAAAGTGTACACAAGCAAGGAAGAGGGCTTGGGAAGATGAGACAAGAAAAAGAGGGGGTACTAGACGTTGAACAAACATTTCCATGAGGGTCAAAAAGGTTGAGAGGGATAATTATTCATTTCATGTGGGTTGTGAGCTAAACCATCATATCATCATTAGACTACCATTGATGCCTATGCAATTTTGAGAACCTATAGAGATATTATCTTTCACTGGAGTGTGAGCATCATCAAAGAGGGTGCTTTCGTGGATTTGTAATATCATGGGAATAAAGTAAAGGATTTTAGTATTTTTGTAAGTTAGTCAAACTCATGTATATTCCTATAAGATTTAAGGAGCCCTAATTTAGTCATTAAATTTGCTTCTAGCTGATTGAAAATTTTAATATGCTATTATTCTTTTGTATTAATGGTAAAAAAATTGTTCATGTTAGTTGTATGTTTACATTGACTATAGGTGTCACCAAAAACCTAGTCATGAGTCAATATGCTTCTAATTAAATAAAAATATTTAAAGTATTAACCGGGGACCATGGTTGTATTGAGGAAGTATTAAATATTTTTTAATCTTGAAATAATGGTTTGAATACAACCACCAAATGTTCTCCAAATTATTAGGGTTTGAATTCATCTTTGAGTAGGATCACAATGAGTGTTTTCCTTCATTATAGACTTCATTTCATTCTAGTGTTTGAATGAAATGCAATATAGAATTGCGAAGGGGCAGTGATAGAAAAAACATCGCCATGCTAGGTTTGGTATGGTAATGATGGTAGCTAAACCATCCTCCCTCAATCCCAAATGGACTTTAAAAATCACTCTTTTCCTTTTAATGTGGTCATTATGGTGTAATAAACAACAATGATTGAGGAGGAAGAATTAAAGAATCACAAGAATGTTTATAAGTCTTGTATAAGAGGTCAAAGTTTGTTTTGGTGAGGATTGGTCTATTTGGATTCACTTTTATGGATTTGTAAAAAATATGTTGCATAAATATTTAACATTTCAGAAGGCCATTTTTTTCATTTCAAATCAATGTGTGTTAGCCACTAAGGATAACAATGGGAGCAAGGGGAAGTGTATACATCTACCATCAATAGAGCCCTATGGATGGGAGGATGGTACACTCCCACTCGACCACTGTAAATATTAAAGTTTCAGACTTGTGGATACAAGTTATGAGAGTATACATCATTTTGGTGTTTCCACTTTAGGGATTGCTATTCAACCGTGCTTCATTGCAATGTATAAACATTTGAACTAAAGTGTTTGGTATTTATGTTAACTATGATGGATTTAGGAATGTTGGATATGAGCCGCTAAACCTAGAAAATGATTTTTTTTATGGCTCTCAATCTACATAATGGAAACTATTTGATCCTAAATGGGTCTTGATTATAAACACATTCATTAATCATTTTGGCTTTGAATATCTAAATATTTGGGAATTCAAGAGCCAATATTCTTTTGGTAAAAAATATATTCTTTTATCTCTTGAGACAAAATATGTAACAAATAATTAACTATGATGATATATGGTAGTCATTGGTCTTTTTCATAGGCAACAATTATTGGTCTTTTGACATACAATAGTCTTTTATCTCTTAAGTTTGAACATGCAATCATTGTTCTTCATTTCATTATAGGTGTTGCTTCACTTGTAGGCACATTTCTTTCGATTTCCCTTGTTTATGTTGTAGGAATGCTAGTTTTTCTTTGTGGTGGTGTGGTGTCCTCTTCAAACGCTCGATGATTGATGTTTCTTAAGGTTTAGATTTTTTGGATGTTCCTCCTGATTCTCCAGTGATGGGGCATGATGAGTTTTACTTGTAGTCTTTTTTCCCTCAAACTATTGTTGGGGTAATGGACCCTTCACTATCCATGTTATCTAATGATTTTGTTCTATCCATTGTTCACATTCCTATTATTCCTTTGGCTCTTATTGGTAAGCCACACCTATGTTTTGTTCTAATTGTTCATATTACTTTTCCATTGACTTTAGTTTAGCTCCAACATAATCATGTGGTAATTGTTCAACATTTGTCTACTCTAACTCAATATTTTGTTATTTCTAATGCACCGTTGGTTGGGCCCTTTGTGACATAATCATCACTTTCTTCTCCT
Source organism: Sequoia sempervirens (assembly GCA_007258455.2). Taxonomy (NCBI): domain Eukaryota; kingdom Viridiplantae; phylum Streptophyta; class Pinopsida; order Cupressales; family Cupressaceae; genus Sequoia; species Sequoia sempervirens. The sequence goes on from VDFB02318858.1 coordinate 2,651, forward strand.
AGTTTTGAGGGCTTGGAAGATAATATTTCCTGGATAATTATACAAATGAGGAAAGAAAGGTTTTCCCCAATTTGTCTCTCAATCTCATACAAAAGTGAAGGGTGTGAGCTTGAATAGGGTTGAGTTTGGAATTTTTTAGGTTGGAACCCTAGATACTGTAGTTTGTAGTTGTTTGTGCTTAGTAGCTTGGTTGTAGTTATATCTTACTAACTTAAGGGAGGTCATTGTATTTGTCTCTACTTGCAAACTTTCTTTGTAATAGGTTTGGGACTCTTGTTTCTCCTTTATCTATTAAAAAGCACATTTAACCTTGTAAAATTATAACATTTCATTGAGTAAGTCTATCCATTCATTTAATTGTTCAACTATTTGTACACACAAATACATTTTTTTGTTGAGCTAATATATTATATTGTTGGGTATCATAAAGATATATATTATTGACAAGGTAACATCTATCTAAAACTCAATAACTTTATCAATGATTGTCGTGACAACAACCCTATTGCACAATATTACATATTCACACTAAATATGATAAGCTCCCAATATTAGGGTCATTCCAAGACCCAAGCCTATACTTAGAGGATTCATTTATAATAAGCCTATGCCTAAACCAAACCAAGATTCAAAGGTGTCATGCTTCTTAAGCTGAGCAAGGAATCTTATTTTAGAGATATGTAGCAGTATACACAACATCTACCTAGTATTTGGAGTCCGATTGTTTATGGTACAACATTGAACTAGCTACATCGAGGTTTTGTTCTCTTTGAGATCCCATTTTGGTGATTTGCATATGAAGTGGTATATTGACTTCAAATTCCACTTTCAAGACAATAATCAACAAATTTCTTTGAGATATACTCTCCCAATAATTTGATCCCAAGATTTTTAATTTCCATCTAGTTTGTATTTTAATTAAACAAAAAAACTAATGAAAGTGATAAAAAACTTTATATTTGTTGTTTCATTTTCAGATGTTGACATCATATAACCCTAGCAATGTTTGTGGCACGATGGAACATGGAGTTGTTACAACAATAGCAATTTCTGATCTTTTGACAAAGGTATGTGATAAATTAGTAAATTTAACTTTATATTTGCTCCTTTATTGGTCTATTATTGAAAATTTTAATGATACTCGTATGTAGTTTAATTGCTATTTTGATGCTTGCTATAGGGGCTTGTCACTCTAAATCATCAACGCACTGTTGTTGTGGATGAACATGTTGATTATTTATTTACGATAAGTGATTTTTTTATATGCCATTCCACTATTCAATTTATATATATTAATGTCTATTCTCCTTATTGTATCATTTGGATCTTCGGATGAGTGAAGAGAGGAGGACGAGTGAGTGCATTCAAAAGACAACATCAAAGGCAACTCCATCCAGTCGATAGTTGAAGGAAGTGTGTGATCTATTTCCTTCCCCTAGTGGGAAATGACTATGTATTAGGGTCGCTTGTTGTATGGCTACATGGAATTTTTAGACATATGTTTTATACTATTGATATGTGACATTTTATGTCCATGTGGCTTTCTTGCAAGCTTGTACGACTTTATTGGATATATTGTATACTTTTATTGACATATAATGTTGTATGGCCTTATGGATTTTTGATTAATGCAAATATTATGTTACCATTGTTATCATATTATATCATTGAATTCTTTTCCTCTCAGCTCACACTTCTATAAATAAAAAACATACTATTAGAGGACACTAAGGGTATGCATATTGACTTTTTAATATAAAATTTTTTCTTCAAAGGATAAACATATAAACAAAAGTCATAAATGATATATTAAAGCCTCTAAGGAATCAAGTTGTGACATATATAAATGTTATAGTCAAATGAGTAATACATTTACAAAGAAAGTTTTGCATATTATGAATGATGCAATAAATGTAGAAGAATTTGACTGTGTGGTACATTGTAGTTGTGTTGAGGTTTAACTTTAGCATTAGGTACCAATTGAAAAAACCCATTTTATAAATTAAGCATCATAACACCAATATGAAGGATTTTATATAAAAACAAGTATGATATATAACAAATGTCTATTGATTAATTTAAAAATTAATAGAAACTAAAACAAGGCCCTACTAACATACTAAATAGATGCATAAATGCATGGAAATGGTGGAAAAACAAGTGGCCACTAAGAGTTTTGAAGTTGATTCAACATAATGTACTTTCCTCTTAAAAATATAATGCAAGCATGGTATGGATCAATAAGCTCGATCCATAACACAAATACATTATAATATATGCATGTTATGCACACATCAAAACTATTGTGTGTTTATCTTTATAATACATAGCATTTTAATCATTTCCCTCATTAATTTATGCCTTTTGTCTAATAACATTTTAATCACTGCCCTTATAGCTCTTCCACACCATCACCTATCAGTTGTAAAACACCAAGAATTCTTGAAGTAAGGGATTAATACAACTAGTACCCATGCAGATAGACATCTCATGTACCCATGTGGTACCCTTGTGCTATCTCCATACATAGAGAAAGCATTGATACAGTCTAGATCATAATGTTTGGGAGAGTTGGGGTGCAAAACATGATCATGCATAGCATAGAAATGCCCACGTGGATGTGTTGGTTTTGATGGTCCAACCCCATGACACATAGAACAAAAACTAGGCTGCCCTGCAACTACACATTGCATGCATCTGACGGTTTTTGGAGCATCAAAAAAACTTTCACCGCGATGAAATGGTTTCAAGTATTCAAAATCTAAGAGAGGTTGTTGTAGAGGGGCCTCACATGCACCTATAGGTTCAGAAAAAACATTTTTATATGCCATCGATACTAAGAAATAATGTGTCAAAGCTCAACATTTTTTTGCACTTAGGGATCTTAAGAGAAAGCATCAACACATTGCAGTTTGGAATGTTTAGGAGAGTTGGGGTGCAAAACAGGAGCATGCCTAGCGTATATGTGCCAACTTGGACATGTTGGCACTGACAGTTTGGCACCATAATGAAAAAAAATAAAATTGGCCTACCTTGCAACTTTACACTACATGCATCTGACGGTTTTTGGGGCAATAGAAAAACTTTTGTCATGGCCAAACGGCTTGGAGACATGAAAAACTAAGAGAGGTTATTGTAGAGGTACCCTACATGACCCTATACCTTAAGAAAAAACATTTCTAAGTGCCACTATTTCTATGAAAGAGCTCATCAAAGTTTGCCACTTTTTCATACTTTGGTCTCTTAAGAGAAATTGCTAATACAATGTAGCTTGGAACAATTTGGCATGCTGGGGTGTGAAACGGGACCTTGCTTAGCATAAACCCGCCTAGCCGGACATGTTGGAACTATTGGTTTGGTCACATGGTGAATAAAACAAAAATTACCAAAACCTATTGGCGTGCTTGGTCCCACTCTCAATCAATGTATGCACGCTACTGTAGTTTCTCAATCAAAGTGTCTCATGCATCTGTAGTGGTGGTGGTCCTAGATATGGTTGTACCTATGACTATACATGTGGCTATTATATAATCGAAGGATCCCCCAAAACCTATCTATCCTAGCCATCATGCCCTCCCTGTCCACTACCTCTAGTACCCCTGCCTCACGGTCTCCCTTTACGAGGAGAACCTACTGGATTTGTCAGTCACTTTGGTGGGATGAACCATGCATCATTGGTCGAAGTGGTCTATGCTACTAGATAACCTTGATCATATGCCAAAGGCTAAGCTACCAATTGTCGAAAACTCTCAACGACCTCTAATCCGAAATGGTTGGTCCCCATGTGGGAACCTCTCTAGACGATCTCGTAAAAATGGCCCTATATGCATCATTAGGCCTATTATGTACATCCCCAAACTGTTTGGACACCCTGTCAAGGAGATATCTCTTGATCATAGTATGCTCTCAACCCTGCATTTAATGGGTCTATCTAGAAAAATATAATTGTTGTATGTCATTAAACCATGGTGGCATCTAGAGCCATGGGCACTAACAGAACACTATCATATCATCAATCACCTATCTCTAGTGCGGGAGCCCAATCTATCTAGTGTGACTCAAAGTAATGGAACTTCAATATCTCCAAATGGCAGGATCATCCAACTCCACATCTTCCATTTGAACAATCGACCGAAGCACAGTAATGTGCTCCCATGCCCAGATGTGTTGCAGAGTAACCCCTGCACTAATGTATCTCCTATTGCAATAGAAAAAATCATGCAAATCATGATATAAGGAGGCTAGCATCATAGGACCCTGCACAAAAAGAGTCATGTTGTGTAGCATCCGGTGCCACACCAAGCCCCATCCTAGGCTGAAGAATCTGCCACATCTATCTGGAGCCACCAAAACTGAAATGATGGTTGCAATGATCAATCTAAAGGTCGACATGTGACCTCTATATGTCTCCAAATCAATCTACGATGTGACCAATGTAATCTAGTCCATCTCCATCACCTCAAGACGTGCATTGAACCCAACATCAATCTCATAAATCACACGATCACTATGGATAGGAAAATGCAATATCTGCCACATGTCCTCCAAAGTAACTATCGCCTCCCCCATCGAAAGGTGGAAGGATGAGGCCTCACTATGCCATCTCTCGTACAGAGTTGTCATCATCGCTAAACGAGTGTGTGTATGCAATGTACCATAGGCCAATCTATCCTAGGTGCTTCTGGTGCAACTCTGAAAGATCACCTAATCTCTCCAATACCGTTGGCCTATGCTCCCTCGAAATTAATTATGGGAAGACCTCCTACACCCACGAAGAAAATGACATTGAGAAATAATCAAAATTTGAAGTTGTTTGAAATTTACGGCTCATAAATCACAATAGCATTGCTATTTAAAATAACATCACTATATTCAAATTTCAAATAGCAACGCCTAATGCATTTCAAATTTCAAATTGGAAAATGCATCACCAGATAGGCTTGTGTTGTGTTTTATCTTCTGGCCTAACCTAACCCTAACTTTTAAATCAACAAGTGTGTCACCAAATAAGCCCATGTCACTATTTAAAATTAGGAACCCTAATTTTAAATCGAGAAAAGCATCATCATATACATATGCATCATCACTATAAATGATTTGGGTGTCATCAATTTTAGTTTGGGCATTGCTATATAGTGACGCCGCTAGAATCTAAATTCTAATGCCTAATAAATGCATCAAAATTTCAAAATTCAAATTAGGTTTTGAATCACATACCGGTGGTCCTACGCCAAGAGGCCAGTAGAACTCTCAAACTCAATCAGACATGTGCCTGAGAAGCTTTTGGTGTGCCATTTCGTCGAAGGGTCAGAGCTCAAATTGCAAAAAATCCTTAAGGTGTGAATCCACAAATGAATTGAAAATGACCCCTCTTGGCCTATTTAAGCTAGAAAATTAGGGATTTTTTCCCTAATTTAACCATAAAAAAGGGGTTTATTATCATTTTGACCAATTTGGACCTAATTTTGCATCATTTTTTTAATTTTTTCCATTATTTTTGCATCCTGGAACCTTTTTGGACCCTTGGGGCAGCTTTTGAACCTTTATCAAGAAATCAACCCAAAATTCAAAATTTTCACTTGATTTCTCAAGGGGCTAGGGAGTCAATTTTATCCTTCTGTTGGGGCATCTAAAAAATTTGAAAATTTTTATTTTTTGATTTAGGCAACAGTTTTAATCTGAAAAGTGTTATTCTTTAAACTGAAGCGACAAGTACCTCGCTTCAAAGAGGGGAAAAATGTCGACACTAAAAAATGTCCTAATCGATATCTTACATTTAAAACATATTTACTAACATCATTTCTTCATTAACCCATCCTCTTTTTGCTTAATTGATTTAATTAGCCTAGCTAATTAATTAATTGCATCATTTTTATCTATTGGCCTAATTAATTTAATCAGGTTAATTCATCTCTTTTCACACTAACACTTCATCTATTAAATTAAATAAATCAAAATATTTAATTTAATCTCCTAATTCATCTTATTTAATTAAATAACCCTAAGCTATTTAATTAAATATCATTTCACCCCCTTCCCCTATTTATTAAATCATCTAATTTAATAAATGTTTCTTAATTCTTCTAATTCCCTAATTGCATAAATTAAACCTTGTTTAATTAGCAATTAAGCTAATTTTCTTCTAAGCAAAGGGAATATTCCCATGGAATGTTCTTTATCCTCCTTTCTGCACAATTAAAATTTTGTTTTAATTTGTAAATTACCTTTTTACTCATCCTAAAGGAATATTCTAAGAAATATTCTCTCTCCTCCAATCAACTCACTTGGCTTCTTGAACAAGCTAAGCCTTTGACCTCTTTAGCAAGTTACCTTTGACCTGTGTGAGTGGGTCAAAATTGTGTTTGTTTAAAGCAAGTTTGAGCCCTTGATTAACTTTCATCACACATTCTCATTCATTGATGAGAATCCATGATCCATGCCTCTCATCCCCTTCATCTTGAACCATTTATTAAGCTTTTTGATCTCAACCATTCATTCCTCATTTGCTCTCCTCTAAATAGGTCACTATTTGGAGACAAATGGATCCATCTTTCAATTGCAAACTTATGTTGTTGAATTCACTTGCATCCACACTCTCAATTCACTTGTTAGCTTATTTTAGTTCATTTTCATTGCATAATAGCTTAGAGAATCCATTAATGGCTTACATGCATCCATCTTAGCTTGTTTATAAATTAGGGTTTTCATCTTTTAGCATAATTTTAGCTTAGATTAGCTTAGCATTTGTATATCTTCATCATTTTTAACATAAAATCATGGTAACTTAGTTTGCATAATGTTCATTTTTAGCATAATATAGGTTTGCATACATCAATCACAATAGTTTCATCGATTCTCTTCCATAGAATCGACTAAAACAAGCTCACTGATCACAGGATTGGGCAAGGGTCATCGTTGCACATCAACATGACACCAATTCCACAATGGGATAAGCTTTAGATGGATTAGAGTAGATGTTTTGAAAGCTTTCATGATTTAGTATGATAGGTTTTGATAAAATGTTTAGTTTCAATTTCATTTGATCAATCTTGTTGAGATTCGACTATTATGCTTCGACTCTTCATGGAACAAGCGTAATTTGGTCGATATTGATATCTTCACATCCACACCTACAAGCAACTCCTCTCCCCTTAGGAAGAAACAAGTCCACCAGAAGAAGCCACTCCATGTCCAATAGAAAAGAGGAAGTATCCAGATAGAATAATGTACCACATAATCATGATAAAAAAAATAAATGTGACAACTCAAGTGAAGGCTCATTAATGTCAATCTCCAAAGACAAGCTAGATGTATCAACAACCATGCTGAAACTGGCATGAAAGAGGAGATAAATTCCCTTAATTATGTCTCCCAAATCTGCAAGTGAGACCCCACAAACAAATATGAGATGCCTACCAAATAATCATCCAATAAAACAAGATCTGAAAGATTAAAAACATCCTATTGTGCTAAAGAACCAAGATCTAAAGCAACAAGAGGAGAAGAATAAACATGCATCTGAAGAACTCCAAAGTTCAAGTGACCAATCTCTCCCGAGGAATTGTTGTCAACACTAGCAAGAGGAGTGTGAGGCTCATAATCATCATCATCAACAAAATGAGAGAAGGCATAGAGATGAGACTCATGATCAGCTTTACGAACAACAATGACTTTTCCAATATCAACCTCTCAAATGAAAACAAAATCTACAGTGAACTCTATAGTGTTTAGTACCTCACCATGAGTAATCTGATAGATGGATAGTAGATTTGTGTACAAATCAGCAATACATAGTACATCTCTAAAACAACCATCACCAATCTCGACATTACCTACCCACACAACATCCAAAAGTTTACTATATCCCAACAAAATCTTGGAAGTATCAATAGGATGAAGACCAAAAAAAGGATAGGGAGAAAAACCCATGTGGTGAGATGCTCCTTAATCCAAAAACCATCTATCATGACCAAAATGAACTATGAAAGTCACCAATGCATGTCCTTTACCCATGTAGTGTTTATCTTCTTTACCACTTGAAAATCCTACATTTGTTGACTGTGTAGGACTGAATGCTAATGCAGATGAAGATGGAGAGATTATAGGAGTCGCAAATGATGGAAATGGAATATTATTCTTTTGAAGAAGATGTGAATGATCATCAATCTTCTTCGTACAACAATGGTGTTCATCATGCCCTTTCTTCTTGCAAAACACAGCTAAAATTCTCCTTCTTAGGCTTGTCCTCTTTTGAAGAGGTGGAGGACTCATGGGACCTTGTCTTAGGATTAGGTTTCTTCTTCCCTTTACTCTGAGATCCTTGTGCAACTAATGCATGATTCATAGATACCCACTCTAACTGGGAAAGTTTAGCCTGCTCCCTCGTCAAATGGTCACAAAAAGTCTCAAAAGAAGGAATTTGGAATGCATTTCCCAAGCCATCCATGGTGGAGTAGAAGGTAGAATAAAACGCTGCAAATGGGCCTCTTAGCTTAGACATAATAATAAAAAATGGACTCCTTATCAATTTCTCTCTTCCCACATCTCACCAATTGTGACCTCACAGATTTGAACTTGACTAGAAAATCATCAATGGAAGGGAATGCATCAGGGAAAAGAGAAGTTAATCCTGTCTCTAGTTGTAAGGCACAAAACTCACTGACTTGACTAAAGAAGTTGTGTAACTTATCCCATATCTCCTTGGGTGTATCACACTTGTCAACATGAAAAAGGAGACTATCAGAAAAATTCAATTTTATCAAACCCATAGCTTCGTCACACTTGTTTCTATGGGAAAAAATTTCATATTCTTTGGTAAGAGTGGGTTCGTTACCATTCAGTTTGGACCACAAACCTTGAGATTGGAGCAACCAATGCATTTTCATCTTCTAGGTATGGTAGTTACGAGGGGTTAACAATTCAACTATCTCAGGAGTAGCCATGATAATAAAAGGAAAAAATTACACTAAACTGAAGCCTCCAAAAAATATAAAATGCAACCTCTCAAAATTTATGTTTCTAACATCCAAAAAATATTACTCAAGAAAAAGAAGACTGAATTTGAAATATTTGAGCAAAAAGTTAAACACATTACTGTCTCTTTGTAGTAGATTGCTACACCATGTGAAAACCAAATGAATGTATAAATCTCCAAAATTCAACAACCTCTTCTCAATTTGTGAGACTTGCTCACTGCTCCCAATTGCACTGAAATGTTATTTAAATAGCAAAAAGATCCTCCACTCTGCCAATGTGGGATAATGTCTTTAGCAACAATTTCAAAGGAACATGGACACACTTCACTATGCAACTTGAACCCTAAATATTTTAGGGGAAACTTTATAAATGTATAAAGTTTGATTAAAATGTATGGCTAGAGAAAGCGGCAAGCCTCCTCTCTACAAAAAAATGAAAATCAAGCTTCTCTAGGAGAAAATCACTTTGCAGTGAAATCATCAAAATGTGAGAAGATTCATGCGTCCTATTGCATATCGCATTTTCCATGGAAATTCACAACCTCAAGAAACTTTTGTTGCCTCTACCAAACCAAAAAATGTGCCTTGACAAAGTACCATGGGCTTCAGTAGATCAAAATGCGAGTCTCCAATCATTAAAAAAACTTTGCAATCAAGGCTTGAACAGAGGATATCACACCTAGAAAAGGACAAAAATCAAGCCTTCGATGTTGAATTAGGCCTAAACATAGAACCAAAACTAGATCGCAACCTCTACTCCAATTGTGCCTTCTAAAGTGATTTGTAGCCTTCAAACAAAAAATGCAAATGCCTTAAAACTGTAAATGCCCCTTTGAGGGATGAATTATGCCTAAAAGCATAAATTTTGAATGAAGACAATCACCTCCTATCACAAATTTGTGCCCAACAATCAATGTTGAATCAGGAAAAACACAAAAATGTGCCCCAACTGCAAAATATGCAAGAAAAAAATGGCAACTTTGAAATTTAAAATATTTCAAATGTCGAAACAACTACAATAAATAAATGATCTCAAAGAATTCTGATGAAAACTCTAAAATGGAAAGTGCAAAAAATGGTTGGGTCTAATACCATGGTGGTGTCAACCACCAAGCCCATAATCATAATCTACAACAAAATACCTTCAAAATGCACGAGAGAAACACACACTATTTCACCAAAAATGAATGTAAATTGAGATGCTAAAAATACATATTGTACAAGTATTTAAAGTTGTGAAAATATCAAATAGGTGAGAAAACCACCCTACAGGAAAAAACCACTCAGAGATATTTACCAAAGACCAAGAACTTGAAGATCTTTGAGAAAATGTAGATGACGATTGCAAGTTTGGAAAATAGTAAAAAGGGGAAAAGAGAATTGAAAGATAAAAACATTTTAATTACAATTTTTTATTAAAATCCTTGTAGTTCTAAGACAGATAGTTAAAGACATTCCACTCAAATTTTCATTAGTCTCTCAAGAAAAAATAGTTGAGATGGATAATAAGAAGCATGAGCCTAATGCAATGGAGAAGCATTAAAAAATTATTGTCCAAAGGATAATATATTGATATGTTGGAAAATAGTGAAAACCCTTTTGAAGATTTTCACTCTTTAGGGTTTGACACCTTTCTTCTTTTATCATTAAGAAATGTAGAAGGAAATGGTATGATTGTGGGGGTTTGATGGACTTGGAAAAGATATGTAACTAACTTAAATCCTAAAAGGTGAGCAAACCAACCCTTGACCTTTTCATTTTCACCTACAAATTTATCGGATCACTGTCGGATAATTCTTTAAGTGAGTTTTTGTGAGTTGTCAAGAGGAAGGTTTTTGAATGCAATAATGGATAATTGATCTTCACACTTCCTCCAATCTCATTCAAACCTAAAAATTTCACATTCAATGAAAGAGAAATGGTTGTACCATTTAGGGGTTTTTCTTGGTCAAACCCTCTGTTAGTGTTTACACTTCCACAATGACAATGACAATGATAAAATGATAAATGATAGGAAGGAATGATGAATCAAAAAAGTACTGCAACTCACCACCCTTCAATGGCTTCCTTGAAGGACTGAAGTCATACAAATCTCCTCAAGGTCTTGGATCTTGCTTGCTTGAATTTCTTGGAGACCTAGAAAATGGTTAACCTTCACAAACAATGATATCATAAACACAGATAAACCCACATATGATTTGACATCATGCTTGGATCTTCAATTGCTGCAATAATGTTCACAAATATACCATTGACTGCTCTTGACTTGCTCTTGACAATAATAATTTCTCTTAGTTTTCTAGATGATCCTTTGTTCGATTTGAAATGATGCAATAACTAGGTATTTATATGCAATTATTTTAATTTCAGACAAATTAAATATCAATAGCTGACATTGGAAAGTTGAATTACAAATGATTAAGTTTTGACATCTATATATTTTAATTTGGATTTATCCAAAATAGGAGGACTAATTCGCACTAGGGCATATGTGTCCCAACCTCTTTTTAAAAAAAAATTAGCTGTCGAGGACAAAGTATTAGATAAATGAATTTGTTTTGTTCTTTCAATTTTTTGGTAATTGTTTAAATGAGTCATGGAATGCATAATTTATGAAATTAGGTGTTCAATTAGGTCCAATAATTTAAGGGGGAGCAAAACATAGTGTGAAATTTTCAAGGGTGACAATTTATGATGCTACAAACACACTAAAATTGGCCAATACAAATTGGTATGACATGCTAAATTGGAAAGAGAAGGTAATTAAATTGAGGGATGAGTGCAAAGAAAGGTTGGAATAGAGTGATATATAACTATCCAAAATGAAAGCCATGGAAGAGCTAAATGATGGCTTATTAATACAGTAAAGGATAGTAACAACTAAAACCATATCACAAATAAAGATATGGATAAAAGAACTAAGGTCTAAAAGAGACATGATTCGAGAGTGTGAAGATAAAATGGAAAATATTAGGAAGAATATTGTGGATTTAATATTTGAGGATGTTTCTCTAGTAGAGCAATTGATAGGTCATATTTGTAATCATGTTGTGTATGATGAAGAAATGGTATTGAAGAATTTTCTAGCTTTAGTGAGGAAAAATTTGATCAAATGATGGAGAACATGCACATAAAAGGAATATCATAATAAAGAAAGATTAAGAAAAGATAAATTAGTTGTGATAGTGAACAACTTTTATAAAATAATTCAGAAATATCTTGAAATAACTTTTGATCTTGTCAAATAAATAATAAACTTGATCAAATTAGTCAAGATACCCTGTGAAACATTAATATATTAAGTTCATGTGAGTAAATAGCCTACATAAGTCCCTTTGTGAGTAACGATGAAATATAATGAACCATGAGTGAACCTAGTGCATCAAGACTTGACAAACAAATCCTTGACAATTTTGTCACAACCTCAGTGTTCTACATAGTAAAATTCCAAATTTTTCATGTTAAGTGAATGATCCATGATGCCATAACATAGCAATAAAAAAATTTCTTTCCATAATGTAAATTACATGCACATTTGAAATAACACTATTTCCTACCTTTTATTGCATTCCATTGTAATTTCACAAATCTTTCCAAAAAATAGATTTGATATTGAGTAAACTCAAGTTTATCATTCAAAATTTCATCCTTCCATATAAATGGGTACAAGATACATGCATATCTCTTCTTAACTTTATTTGGAAATAGATATACAAATCGGTCCTGATGTTGCCGCATTGGTGCATCCATTCTAGATGTCCCCACTCCATGGTGTATACACTCTATTTGTCCCCAATACAAGAGAAAACATCCACAAACCTTAGCCACCATCTGATGAGGAGAAGTATCACTCAACCTCTTTTTTTCCAACCATAGACTCAAATGTGGTCCCCCACACATCTATCATTTCACAGATGGCCCTACCTTTCAACAAAGTGATTGGTTGGTAAACCCCATACCAATAGCCTATCTGAGCAAGTAGTGTTGTGTCCTAAAACCAAAACCTAATCATACAATCATTTCCCATATGAGTATGGAAATATTGAACTAGAATGCATAAAAGGAACTTAGTGAACTAACATTGTAAACAATGGCTACTTACACTAATTTGGCCAAAGTATTCTCACCTAATACTTCAAGTGATAGTCTTCCTATTGACATACACTTCTATAGCTCGACTTGGATTATGACCATTTATATATTATGCTCAGGTAATTTCCTTCCATATGTAATCCCTTTCCTCAGAAATAACCTATTCCCCTTTTCCCAAAATACAATGGTATCTCTACCAATTAAGCATAATCATAAGTTACCCCCCCTTTCAATGGATATTCCAATCCCAGGTATAACATATGAGCTTTTCTAGTCTATAAATTAACTTTGTATAAACAGTCTATTCTCTTTAAAAGACAACCTATTCCCATGTATAACTTTATAATCTAAAGTATAGCTACATAAGCTTCATCTAATCATAGACTAAATATTCATAAATAATTGACTCCATTCAATAATATATCACATTAATAAGTGGTTCTTATCAAGATTATAGCCACATCAATGAATGGCCTCAATTGAATAATAATCATATCAATAGATGATTCCATTCGAGAGTGTAATCTCTTTAGTAAAAAGAGTGATTCACAAGAGTAGATTTTTTTTATTAATATGACTTCATATCAAGAGTGTAAGAAACTAATCAAGTAGCAACTCTAACTCAATAGGTAATCCCACCTATATCTCTAAACATATAGTATCTCATAAACTCAAGTGATCTACTTAACCACATAGGTAAGTCTTCACCTTAGTATACCCTAATTATGTATATAATCTATAATCAACAATCAGTCTGATTGTATAGGTTAATATAAAAATAATTAAAATCTCAACTACATAATCCATCCAAGTAGGTAATCAAGTATATACTCCAACCTAATGGTTAATTCATAACTTAGGGTTTCAATCATTAAATAAACATACTTCTCTAGAACCCCATAGGTTACTCTCCTTAATATGGAGTATATAATGAAACTCATGAGGAAATCATAGCTACTTAATTATTTTCATTCCACAAATCAAACAGATCATTTAGCTATTCAAGAAATCTAATGTGATTCCCAAGCAAACAAGACACTATGCACCTACGGTATAAATTTGAGCCTATTTTTGAAGGAATAATTCACCATGGAGTATGTGTCCTTGTAGAGATATATTAGATCTATTTTCATAGTCCTCTAGTGCTAGATCAAAGCTTTTTATTTTAACCTACAAATTTATCGGATCACTATTGGATAATTCTTTAAGTTAGTTTTTGTGAGTTGTCAAGAGGAAGGGTTCTTGAATGCAATAATGGATAATTGATCTTCAAACTTCCTCCAATCTCCTTCAAACCCAAAAATTTCACATTCAATGAGAGAAATGGTTGTACCATTTAGGGGCTTTCCTTGGTCAAACACTATGTTAGAGTTTACACTTTCACAGTGAAAATGACAATGATTAAAGGATAAATGATAGGAAGGAATGATGAGTCAAAAAAGTATTGCAACTCACCACCCTTCAATGGATTCCTTGAAGGACTGAAATCATACAAATCTCCTCAAGGTCTTGGATCTTACTTGCTTGAATTTCTTGGAGACCTACAAAATGGTTATCCTTCACAAACAACAATATCATAAACACACATAAACCCACATATGATTTGGCATGATGCTTGTATCTTGAATTGCTGCAATAATGTTCACAAATCTACCCTTGAATGATCTTGAATAGCTCTTGACAATAATAATTTCTCTTAGTTTTCTAGATGATCCTTTGTTCAATTTGAAATAATGCAATAACTAGGTATTTATATGCAATTATTCTAATTTCCCACAAATTGAATCTCAATAGCTGGCATTGGAAAGCTGAATTACAAATTTGGAGTTAGCCAAAATAGGACTAATTAGCACTAGGGCATATGTGTCCCAACCCTCTTTTTTTTTCAAAAATTTAGGTGTTGAGAGAAAAGTATTACATAAATGATTTTTTTTTGTGCTTTCAATTTTTTGGTAATTGTTTAAATGAGTCATGGAATGCATAATTTAGGAAATTAGGTTTTCAATTAGGTCCAATAATTTAAGGGGGAGCAAAACATAGTGTGAAATTTTCAAGGGTGACTATTTATGATGCTACAAACACACTAAAATTGGCCAATACAAATTGGGATGACATGCTAAATTGGAAAGAGAAAGTAATTAAATTGACTGATGAGTGCAAAGAAAGGTTGGAATAGAGTGATATATAACTATCCAAAATGCAAACCATGGAAAATCTAAATGATGGCTTCTTAATACAGTAAAGGATAGTAACAACTAAAACCATATATATCACAAATAAAGATATGGATAAAAGAACTGAGGTCTAAAAGAGACTTGATTCGAGAGTGTGAAGATAAAATGGAAAATATTAGGAAGAATATAGTGGATTTAATATTTGAGGATGTTTCTCTAGTAGAGCAACTAATAGGTCATATTTGTGATCATGTTGTGGTGTATGATGAAGAAATGGTATTGAAAGAATTTAACTATAACTTTGAAAGTGCTATTAAAAATCAAGTTGCTATTTTTAGTGAAGAAAAAATTGATCAAATGATGGAGAAGAACATGCATATAAAGGAATATCATAAGAAAGAAAGATTAAGAAAAGATAAATTAGTTGTGATGGCGAACAAATTTTATCAAATAATTTAGAAATAACTTCTTGAAATAACTTTTGATCTTGTCAAATAAGTAATAAACTTGAACAAATCAATCAAGATACCTTGTGAAAAATTAATATGTTACGTTCATGTGAGTAAATAGCCTACATAAGTCCCTTTGTGAGTAACAACAAAATACAATGAACCATGAGTGAACCTAGTGCATCAAGACTTGATAATCAAAGCCTTGACACTTTTGTAACAACCTCAGTTGTCTACATAATAAAATTCCAAATTTTTCACATTAAGTGAACAATCCATGATGCCACAACATAACAATAATTTTTTCTTTCCATAATGTAAATTACATGCACATTTGAAATAACACTATTTCCAAACTTCTATTGCATTCCATTGTAATTTCACAAATCTTTCAAAAAAATAGATTTCATATTGAGTAAACTCAAGTTTATCATTCAAGATTATATTCTTCCATATAAATGGGTACAAGATACATGTATATCTCTTTTGAGCTTCATATGGAAATAGATATACAAACTGGTCCTGATGTCTCTGTATTAGTGCATACATTTTAGAGGTCCCCACTCCCTAGTGTACACACTCTAGTTGTCCCCAATACTAGCGTAAACATCTGCAAACCTTAGCTGCCATCTGATGAGGAGAACCATCACTCAAGCAGTTTTCTGACAACCACAGACTCAAATGTGATCCCCCGCACATCTATCATTTGATAGATGGTCCTACCCTTTGATGAAGTGATTGGTTGGTAAACCCCATGACAATATCCTATCTGAGCTTAGTGTTGTGTCCTACAAACCAGAACCTAATCATACGGCCGTTTCCCCTATGAGTATGAAAATCCTAAACTAGAATGAATAAAAAGAACATAGTGAATGGATAGTGTAAACAGTGGCTACTTACACTATTGTGGCCAAAGTATTCTCACCTAGTACTTCAAGTGATAGTCTTCCTACTCACATAAACTTTTGTAGCTCAGTTTGGATTATGACTGTGTGTGGAAAATATTAGTGTCCAAACGAAATGACAAAAACACATCAATGTAACATTAAAATAAAGAAAGCTAAATAGAATGAAACCAAAGAAATCAAACAAAGCTTCTTCAGAATCGTTTCATTGTCCTCTATCTCTAGTGATTCGCTTAAAGCTGTTGTTGTCAGATTGTATAAGCAAAGCTTCTCAGAATGGCAACTTGCAGAACGAGTATGCAAAGGGAGAGTATTTCTCTATCCTATATGTTGGTGGAGTGAAATATTGGTATACAGATATGCATAGGGGCTATAGATTATGCACAGGGGCTATGGATTATGAATGTTATTGAAAC
This sequence comes from Sequoia sempervirens, assembly GCA_007258455.2. Taxonomy (NCBI): domain Eukaryota; kingdom Viridiplantae; phylum Streptophyta; class Pinopsida; order Cupressales; family Cupressaceae; genus Sequoia; species Sequoia sempervirens. The sequence goes on from VDFB02318858.1 coordinate 19,662, forward strand.
TATGATATGAGGTTGATAGGCCATGATATGGAATACTGATATGGGTTGTGTTATGCTAAAATTTGGAATGCTATAGATGCTAGAAGGTTGTGCTATTGCAGATTGGCTACAGTTTTCCCATACAAAAACTTCTCTTCTTTTCTTTTTTTTTAGACTTGACAGTCCTTTTTATAGATTTTTATAGGCAAGATCCTGGTTGGCAAAGATCAATGGCTGTGAGATTGTCTGGTAAATTTGAATGGTGGGAGATGGAGAGGTTGAGAGGAAGATGGAAGATGTTGGGAGGTTGGAGAGAAGAATGGAGGTTTGTCTTCAACCCACGGGAACAACTTTGCTCAGAAATAGAGAAATTTGTTGATTTTTTGTTTTGAAGTTATTTCATGGTTGTTGCAGATAATCCAAATTAAATAAATAAATTTATTTAATTTTATGTGTTATGTGGGTTGGGGGATTTGAATTTTTGAAATATTTGATGTGAATGGACATTAGAAGACTCAATTAAATGTTTGGGATATTTAATTGCGAATATACTTTAGAATAATTAATTAAATATTTGGTATATTTAATTGTGAATGGAATTTAGAGGATTTTTAGAAGAGAAGAATATTTAATCTTTATTTGAATTAAATATTCAAGCCAAGATTATATATGATAATTAATATAAATAAATCATAATGTTTATTTAATTAATTAAGAAATGGATAAGAAAAGTGATTAAATAAACTTATTTATTTAATCGAAATGAAAGAATAAACAATATAAATAAATTACTTAAATTCATTTATATGCAGATTGAATTCAGAGATTTAATTAAATATTAAAAATATTTAATTAATTACTAAACTATTGTGATGTGACCATTTTTAGGTGTATACATTTTGCCCCTCTTTGAAGTGATGTGTTTTACGCATTGCTTCAAAGAATTTTGAAATTTTCCCCAGATACTGATTGTCGAATGTTGATAGGTATATGCCCCCTCAGACGATGAATCGATAAGATTTTTGAATATTTAGATTTTTTGGAATTTTTCAATTTTTATGATGTTTAAGATGTCGATTCATCGTTCAAAAATTATGATGTGAAGAAATTGACGTGGAAAGATGTGAGATGAAAAATTGATGACCTAAATTGCCCCTGCAATGATAGAATGTGATAAAATGCCCCAATTTTGCCTTTAAATAGGTTAAAAATGTCATTTTCCATGTCATTTTCCCATTTTAACCTAGTAAAAAGTGAAATTATTGAGCTCTGGAGTGAGAAAGATGGCACTTCCTACCCACCAACACGGTTTTAAGCGCATCTGACAACATCAGCGGCTGGCACACTATGGACCTGCGGTATGTACCCCATTAAACTTATGTCATTTGAAAATTTTGTTGTTTAGGGCACATTTATCCATGGTTTGATGTGACTTGTGGTGTTTTAGCGCTTTTTCACTTTTTCGTAGCGGCCCTAAGGATTTTTGTAGCACCCTTGATTTCTCAATGCTTATTACTAATTTTGCAACGCATGACTTTGTATTGATTGTTTGCGTATTGCATTGCCTTGATTTGATGATGTTTGTCAGATAAATTAGTTCCCAAAGTTGTTGGAAAACAAATAGTAGCTGATAAATTTGCTTTCAAGTTAATAATAAACAAATAATTATTTGATAAGTTTGCTTCTAAGGTTGTTAAAAATAAATAGGATTTTGATAAATTTTCTTTTCATGATGATGAAAAACAAATAGTTTGTTGATAAGTTTGCTTCTAAAGTTGTTAAAAACAAAAGGATTTTGATAAATTTTCTTTTCATGATGATGAAAAACAAATAGGTTGTTGATAAGTTTGCTTCTAAAGTTGTTAAAAACAAATAGGATTTTGATAAATTTGCTTTTCATGATGATGAAAAATAAATAGTTTGTTGATAAGTTTGCTTCTAAAGTTGTTAAAAACAAATAGGATTTTGATAAATTTTCTTTTCATGATGATGAAAAACAAATAGATTGTTGATAAGTTTGATTCTAAAGTTGTTAAAAATAAACAGGATTTTGATAAATTTTCTTTTCATGATGATGAAAAATAAATAGATTGTTGATATTTAGATTTAATTGATTTGTCTTGATGATTTGATATTGATTTTGATTTGACTTGATGATTCTTCCTATTCAATAGGAGAGATTGAGCATCTTGCAGTTACGTGAGTGATTCCCAAAGACATGGAGGTTGATTCCGCAACTTGTACAGGCGGATAGAGATGTGATCGAGGCATGCAGACTAACCTCATTACTTGACATGCCTGAGGTGTGTCTCAATAGAGCCTTATTGACAACACTTGTGGAGAGGTGGCACAGCGACACGAACACCTTTCATTTTCCGACAAGAGAGATTACCGTGACTCCTGAGGATGTGTATCGCATCTTGAAGATTCTAGTGATGGGTGAGATAGTGAGATTTGACAGCTGGGAGGCGGGAGGTACTGATGCCTTGAGGCCGATATTCAGAGATGATCATATTACGGGATATTATATCTCATGGGCGGAGATGACGGATTCATATGCGCCCTTACCCTCTGTACTTGTAGGCTTCATTGGAGGTGTTTTGTGCCCCGACCATAGGTCGAAGGGCTTTGCAGTCGGGTGGGGTCGTGTACTTGAGAGTATGGTGATGCAGGGTACACGATATGCTTGGGGATCGTGCATGCTTGCACATTTATATGATGAGCTACACCATGTTGTGTACGATCGAGGCTGGATTTTAGCTATTGGTTGTTCGCTTTTACAGATATGGGCATGGGAGCATTTTTTTGTTATGCGACCATTGACTCATGGACGATGGCTTGTCAATCGACTGTATAGATTTAGATATACTGATGTCATTGCTCACCTGAGGCTGGGCAAACTAGATCATTGGCAGTGTCTTCTGGATGATCTCAATACAGTATGTTGGTGGCCCTATGTAGATTGTGAGGCATGGCTAGAGGATGCTAGGGAGATGTCCTATGTCTTTACCTCTAGATATATGATTGGTCGTACTCCTAGGATTATTGAGAGGTTTCTTCTTGGTCAGGTGTGGCAATAGTATGGTCGGCCTCAGGGTATGCCACAGGGTTCTTCTATTTATGCGTGTTGGCAGCAAGAGCTTACAGTGTGGGGTCCGCGGATTGCATATGATGCAGCAGTGGCATAGTTCACCGGTTTGGGAGTATAGATGTGGGACTATAGAGGTGATATTCTTGATGGGGGGATAACTCCAGAGTATGCTCATTATGTGTTGGAACATCCTGCACCACGATTATTTGATCCTGATGAGCATTTCGCTCAAGTTGCAGAGCAGAGACCACATATAGGCGGACATAGGCGATAGTGAGAGGTGGCTTCAGAGAGTGATGACTCTGAGGATGATGATGATGATGAGTCAGATGGGGATGGAGATGGTAGTGATGAGGAGAGTGGAGGTGATAGTGGTGGAGGAGGTGGCAGAGGTAGCGGCAGAGATGGTGGCAGAGGTGGTGGCAGAGGTGGTGGAAAAGGTGGACCACAGATGAGACATTCAACTCCATTGTCTTTAGTAGATCTAGTGATGTCAAGTCAGATAGCTACCTTGTAGAGTAGAGTGCAAAGCTTACAAGGTTAATTAGCACAGGTGCAGGCCTTGGTTACATAGCTATAGGGATAGTTGACTACACTGACGGCTGAGAGAGATACAACCAAACGGCAGGGTGAGCAGGCCAGGGCCCTAGTTGATAGTCTATAGAGAGTAGCAGTAGGTGACATGATGAGAGAGCTAACCAGAGCCACCCAGGAGGTAGAGTTCTATAGGATTAGGTACCATGATGCAGTGCCACCCGAGCAGAGAGTGAGCTATATACAGTCTCGGTCTACACATAGTCGCTCTCGAGCTACCAACAGGGCTGTATCTCGGCCATTACCTCCAGGAGGGTCATCAGGGGTAGGTGGAGCAGGTCCATTGGGTGCAGGTGGGATAGAGTTGAGATTGGTAGCATTAGAGGATAGCACTTCGTAGTGCATTTTGCATGATGTCTTATTGATACTCTGTTGAGACATTTGTATACATACTTATATGGTCCCATTTTTTATGATGCATATTATTTAACATCTTTGTATATTTTGACATTCATTTTTGAGATATATGATATGCAGCGATGATTCCTCATGTGATGAATGCTTCTATTTTCTATATGCATGATGTTTTATGTGATGGTTTCACGATGTTATGCTCATGATGTATATGTATGCATAATTTTTAGATATGAAAATGCAAGTGCAATGTTATGATATTACGATTGCGATCTATTTGATGAATGAATATGAATGTGAAATGATGGATGGTACAATTTATGAATGCCCATGAATTTTTTGATTATGATGTATGCTTTGTTTTTATGATTTTCCAATGTACATATGTATGGAAAATTTTATGATAATGCAACTATATGATGATATTGATTTTTTTTTTTGTGAATGTCAAAATGTACTCAGTCATTTTATTCAAAAGATATGAAACATTTGATACTTTGCCAGCTTTTGGAAAAAAAAATATGAAATGCAAAATGCAGAATGTAACTTGAATGTAATCTATACTAACCATGCAGATTTATCTGTGCAATATTTCCATTTTGAGAGCTTATTTGTGCTTTTTGTGTCATCATAGAGCTTTGAAATGTTGAAAGATAATACAAGCATCAAAGGGTATGTTAGCACCAGTGATGACTTGAGTATTGCTTTCATGATTTTTGATATAGCAAGATAATACAAGCATCTAGGTATAATTGAACCGAGATGACCTGAGTATCGCTTTGCATAAACAGACAAGAGTTAACCCGTTTCCAATGCAAATTCTGAAATATCATCAATGATACTTAGTAGAGCATGTCTCGCGACCAATTTGTATAGTACTAATGATTTCCTCGCAAACATCAGACAAAGAAAAATCATACTCCTTCCTTTCTTTTCTAGTTCAGTACATCATCGATTTGCTCCAGAGATATGATATAAAATCAACCAACAATTCAAATTTTGCCTAAAGTATTCCAAACATTATTCATATTAAGATCATCCAACTTGGTTATTAGCATTGATGTTTGTGTTTTGATTAACGTTGTTTTTGACCATGTTGTTTGATTTCATTGGCATTGAGTAATCATTTTGGTATTGAAGTTGATTTGATGCATCAATGTATGTTCCATTTTGTCAATCCATCATTTGTCCATTTGTGATGTTCTAAAAGCTTGTTGCCCCTCTCTTGTTTAGTCTATGTTGGTGCCCCCAGTGTAAACACAACCTGAATATTATGGATATGTGCAAATTTCATCAAGCCATGATGAAACACAAGGATTCCTGTAGCATGATATGGATATGATAGATAT
>VDFB02318858.1:25128-43739 GCA_007258455.2 Sequoia sempervirens
TTGATGGACAATTCATTAAAGCTAACACCACCGAGGAAGAAGCTAAAGATAGGGACATCCTAAGCTGGCTATACAAAGATGAAGATGAATCTCTCTTGCACATCAAGTTACCTACTGAACAATATGGCAAAGGGCATACCATCATGCAAGGAATGGGCTATGAAGGAAATGGTCCTATAGGAAAAAGAAAAGAAGAAATCATTGAGCCAATTCAACCTATTTCAATGTATCCAAAAGATAAAACAGGACTTGGATATGGTAAAAATACAGAAGATTCACCTTCACAATGAGCACAACAAACTCATGAAGGAGAATCAATTTCAGATAAGCCCCATGAAGATGTCACTCTACAAAAAATTTATGAATCAGTTTTCCAATTGCAGAACAGTTCAAACACTGATTCTAATGAATATGAGTGGGAAACCATCTATAACGATAAATTTTGGAGAGATAAACAAGTTGATACCATACACAAATATGCACCCATTCTCATACAAGGAGAAATCTTAGGAACACAATCACTTGAATTTGAACCACGATATGATGATGACTCAAGTGAGGATGATTCAAATTTTAACGAGATTGATAGTCGACAGGAGAATACCATCATAGACGTTTTCCATCATGAAAATGACAACCATATCATGACTTTGACAGCTCAAGACCTTACCCAACCTAATGATCCCATACCTTTAGTCTATTCAGAACCTATTGATTGGGACAATGATGCACCTATCCATATCCCTACATTCCATGATGATGAGGATATTGTAAATTTCCTTTGTTTATCTAATCAAGAAAACAAGTGTTCCATCAAAGAATCTCATACTCAAGATTTTGATAGGGAGGGTGTCAAGTTTCTTAGCTGTAAAATAAATGAAATTAAAGATGGATCTATTGGTGAAAACTGAAAAATGGCAGTGGTAGATCACAATAAGAGAAAAATAAAGAGTGAATCCAATAGTGAAAACCTTTTTCAAGAAAGATCTTTTGTTTTGATTGAGCCAACAAAATCAATCAACATAGGTATAGCAGAGTAGCCAAAAATCTTGCAACTTGCAGCATCATTAACAGTGGAAGAAGTATTGAAATTCATAGAGTTCTTGAAGGAGAATCAAATCAATTTCGCTTGGTCATATGCTGATATGCCAGGGTTAGATCCTAATCTAATAATGCATCATCTATCTATAAACACAGGGGCAAAACCTGTGAAGAAAAAACTCAGAAAAATGCATCCACATGTTGCATTATTGGTTAAAGAAGAGTTAAAGAAGCTTTTAGATGTTGGATTTATTCGGTCTATTGACTATGCAGAATGGATCTCCAATATCATACCTGTTTCAAAGCCAGATGGAAGGATTAGAATTTGTACAGATTTCAGAGATTTGAACAAAGCATGTCCCAAAGATGACTTCCCTTTGCCAAACATAGATATGATTGTTGATTTAACTATTGGCCATGAAATGTATTCATTAATGGATGGATTTTCATGATACAACTAGATAAAGATTGCCCCAGAGGATCAAGATAAAATAGCGTTCACGTGCCCTTAGGGTACCTATTGCTGGAATGTAATGCCATTTGGGTTAAAGAATGCAAGAGCTACATACCAACGAGCAATGACAACAATTTTTCATGATATGATGCATACATTCATGGAAGATTACGTTGATGATCTCCTTGCCAAATCTAACACCAGAGAAGGACACATAGCTATCTTATTTAAAATTTCCAAAAGAATGGAACAATTCAAGGTGAGATTTAATCCAAAGAAATGTGTCTTTGGAGTGAAATTTGGAAAGCTGCTAGGTTATATTGTATCATAAAAGGGAATAGAGGTTGATCCAGGAAAAGTACAAGCTATAATGGACATGCCGCCACCATGAAATATCAGTCAGCTCCGATCACTGCAAAGATGACTACAATCCATCAGGAGGTTTATAGCTCAACTGGCAGACAAAATCTTACCATTTACACATCTATTGCATAAAAATGTCCAATTCAATTGGGAGGAAAAGTGTGAAGCAACATTTAATCAGATCAAGCAATATCTCATGAATCCACCAGTCCTAATTCCACCAGTTCCAGGAAAGCTGCTCATACTCTATATTTCAGCAACAAAAGTATCTTTGGGAACATTACTAGTACAAGAGGATTCTACAGGCAAGAAGGAGCCATATACTATATCAAAAGAACTTTAACAAGTCATTAACTAAACTAAACTTTCATTGAAAAAGCTTTCCTAGCAGTAGTGTTTGCTTCCCAAAAGTCGCACCACCATATGTTGGCTCATATAGTTAAGCTGATAACCAAAATCGATCCACTAAAATACCTCTTAAGCAAAGCTACTTTAACAGGAAGACTTGCAAAATGGGTAATGATCTTAAGTGAGTTTGGCATTCACTATGTAGATTGAAGAGCTATAAAAGGATAGGTCATAGCAGATCAGTTGGCCGAAGCACCTTTACAAGAAGAAAACCCAATGCACATTGAATTTCCTGATGCAGATGTCTTCACAACAATAATTAAGAAATCATGGACATTGTACTTTGATGGATCTTACATGCAACATGGCTCGGGGGCAGGGATTCTTTTTGTCACACCTGAAGGACATACCATTCCAAAATCATATTGGTTGATGTTTCCCTACACAAATAACATAGTTGAATATGAAGCATTGCTCATAGGAATGAAGATAGCATTGGAATGTTGGATTACAGAGCTGCAAGTCTACGGTGATTCACAACTTGTCATTAATCAAATCAATGATGATTATCAGACTAAAGATGATAAGCTGCTACCTTACAAGAACATGGTGGATGATTTTAAAAAGTATTTTGTGGCAATCAAGTTTTCACAAATCCAAAGGATTGATAATAAAGCTGTAGATGCAATGGCTACAATTGCTTTCTTGTTACAATTATCAAAAAATAAAAAAATGATACAAATTCTTGGTGGAACAATTGTTTTCTCCCGGCTATGATAATCCTAAGACCCAAGTCATATGCCATTTAACTAGTTCTGATTCACCTTTATATGGAAAGATTTATACCTACATGAAAAATAGCATCTTACCTCCAGACTTATCCCAAAACCAAAATAGGAATTTCATATTCCAATCATCCCGCTATACCTTGATCGCTGATATCCTTTACCAACATGGTCTTGATGGTACGCTCCTTCGATGTCTTGAACGTGACGAATTTGAACAAGCCTTACAAGAGGTTCATGGTGGTATTTGTGGAACTCATTCAAGTGGTTTAACCTTAGCCAAGAAACTTGTTAGAATGGGATATTATTGGCCTACCATGGAGAGAGAATGTTTTACTTTTGTGAAGAAGTGTTCTAAATGCCAAATCCATGGGAATCTTATTCTTGCATCTACACAGGAACTGCAGCCTTTCACTCCGACGCGTATTCTTTTTTCTTTAGTGGGGACTAGATCTTGTTACGCAAATTCATCCTTCATCATCAAATGGGCATAAATTCATCATCACAACTACAGAGTATTTACAAAATGGATTGAAGTCGCTCGGACGACATCAGACGTAAAAATTCTTCGGCTTATCTTGAATTACATCACCGGCCGACATATGGAATTCTAATTCTATCATCAATCGATAATGGTGGGAGGCTCTTCAAGAATTCAGATGTTGATGAACTTTGTGAAAGATTTCACATCTAACACAGGTTCTCTACACCTTACTATCCACAAGGAAATGGTCAAGCATAAGCTTCAAACAAAACAATCTTGAAGATCTTGAAGAAGATGGTAAATGATGCCGGTCATGATTGGCATGTCCAGTTAAATCCAATTTTGTGGGCATATAGAACCAACATTCACACACCAACATGAGCTACCCCATATGCCTTGGTATATGGAGCAGAAGTGATCTTACCATTGGAGGTTGAAATACCTTTTCTTAGGGTCTCACTGAAAGGATTGATAAATGATGAAGACTACTGAGTATCTCGTCTGCAAGAGCTAGAACTGTTAGATGAAAGACGCCAACATGCAACTGATCATTTGAAGGGTTATCAACAAGTTATGTCCCATAGCTACAATCGAATAATTAAACCACAGACATTTCAAGTAGGTGATTTAGTCTTGAAATAAAATCCATGCAATCAGCAAGACAGAGAAAAGAAAGGAAAATTTGAACCAAATTGGCTTGGTCCATTTGTCATCATTGTAGCATATGGTTTTGAAGCATATCAGTTATCTACGTCAGAAGGGGACCTGTTTGAAGAACCGATCAATAGCATTCATTTGAAGAAGTTCTATGTCTAAATCATCAAAACTGAAAAAGTCCTGAAAAAAAAATTTAGAAAAAGTCTTGAAGAAATCATTAAAAAAAAAACAAACAAACAAACAAACACAAAAAGTTCACATGATTTAAAAAAGTGCAATAAAAACAAGTGGTGAAAACCTGGCAAACAAGCACTACTTGTGATCAAAATGGGCTCCTCTATCTATTAGCTTATGTCTTGCATTCGCTTTACAACATCATCTATCCATATCTATTATTTGTACATATCTATCATATCCATATCATACAATGGGAATCCTTGTGTTTCATCATGGCTTGATGAAATTTGCACATATCCATAATATTCAGGTTGTGTTTACAGTGGGGGAAGAAACATAGACTAAACAAGAGAGGGGCATCGAGCTTTTACAACATCACAAACAGAAAAATGATGGATTGACAAAACGTGACATACATTGATGCATCAAATCAACTTCAATACCAAAAAGATTACTCAATGCCAATGAAATCAAACAACATGGTCAAAAACAACGTTAATCAAAACACAAACATCAATGTTGATAACCAAGTTGGATGATCTTAATCTAAATAATGTTTGGAATACTTTAGGAAAAATTTGAATTGTTGGTTGATTTTCTATCATATCTCTGGAGCAAATCGATGATGTACTGAACTAGAAAAGAAAGGAAGGAGTATGATTTTTTTTCTTTGTCTATTGTTTGTGAGAAAATCATTAGTACTATGCAAATTGGTCACAAGACATGCTCTACTAAGTATCATTGATGACATTTTGGAATTTGAATGGGAAACGGGATAACTCTTGTCTATTTATGCAAAGCAATACTCAGGTCATCTCGGTTCAATTATACCTAGATGCTTGTATTATCTTGCTATATCAAAAATCATGAAAGCAATACTTAGGTCATCACTGGTGCTAACATACCCTTTGATGCTTGTATTATCTTTCAACATTTCAAAGCTCTATGAAGACACAAAAAACACAAATAAGCTATCAGAATGGCAATATTGCATAGATAAATCTACATGGTTAGTATAGATTACATTCAAGTTACATTCTGCATTTTTCATTTCATAGATTTTTTCCCAAAAGCTGGCAAAGTATCAAATGTTTCATATCTTTTGAAATGACTGAGTACATTTTGACATTCACAAAAAAAAAAAAAAACATCATATAGTTGCATTATCATAAAATTTTCCATACATATGTACATTGGAAAATCATAAAAACAAAGCATACATCATAATCAAAAAATTCATGGGCATTCATAAATTGTACCATCCATCATTTCACATTCATATTCATTCATCAAATAGATCACAATCGTAATATCATAACATTGCACTTGCATTTTCATATCTAAAAATTATGCATACATATACATCATGAGCATAACATCGTGAAACCATCACATAAAACATCATGCATATAGAAAATAGAAGCATTCATCACATGAGGAATCATCGCTGCATATCATATATCTCAAAAATGAATGTCAAAATATACAAAGATGTTAAATAATATGCATCATAAAAAATGGGACCATATAAGTATGTATACAAATGTCTCAACAGAGTATCAATAAGACATCATGCAAAATGCACTACGAAGTGCTATCCTCTGATGCTACCAATCTCAACTTTGTCCCACCTGCACCCGATGGACCTGCTCCACCTACCCCTGATGACCCTCCTGGAGGTAATGGCCGAGATACACCTCTGCTGGTAGCCCGAGAGCGACTATGTGTAGACCAAGACTATGTATAGATCACTCTCTGCTCGGGTGGCACTGCATCATGGTACCTAATCCTATAGAACTCTGCCTCCCGGGTGGCTCTGGTTAGCTCTCTCATCATGTCACCTACTACTACTCTCTATAGACTATCAACTAGGGCCCTGGCCTGCTCACCCTGCCGTTTGGTTGTATCTCTCTCAGCCGTCAGTGTAGTCAACTATCCCTATAGCTATGTAACCAAGGCCTGCACCTGTGCTAATTAACCTTGTAAGCTTTGCACTCTACTCTACAAGGTAGCTATCTGACTTGACATCACTAGATCTACTAAAGACAATGGAGTTGAATGTCTCATCTGTGGTCCACCTTTTCCACCACCTCTGCCACCACCTCTGCCACCATCTCTGCCGCTACCTCTGCCACCTCCTCCACCACTATCACCTCCACTCTCCTCATCACTACCATCTCCATCCCCATCTGACTCATCATCATCATCATCCTCAGAGTCATCACTCTCTGAAGCCACCTCTCACTATCGCCTATGTCCGCCTATATGTGGTCTCTACTGCGAACTCAAGCTTAAGGTGCCTGGCATCGTGATCAAATAATCATGGTGCAGGATGATCCAACACATATTGACCATACTCTGTCGTCATCCCTCCATCAAGAATATTAGGTCTATAGTCCCACATCTATATCTCTAAACTGTGAACTCGCTTACTCATCAAAAGATTATATGCAATCCTCATGACTCCCACATCAGAAGCTCCCGCTGCCAATGCACATAAATAGAAGAACCCTGTGGCATACCTTGAGGCTGACCATACTGTCGCCACACTCGACCAAGAAGAAACCTCTCAATAATCCCAAGAGTACGACCAATCAAATATCTGGCGGTAAAGACATAGGGCATCTCCCTAGCATCCTCTGGCCAAGCCTCATAATCTACATAGGGCTGCCAGCATACTATATCGAGATCATCCGTAAGATAAAGCCGCTAATGATCCGGGGCTTTTCTCTAACTCACTCGAAAGTAATGACATCTATATTCGAATTTATACAATGACCGACAGTCAAGCCGCCCACAAGTCAATGGTCACATAACGAAAATGCTCCATGCCTATATCTGTAAAGCAAAACAAACTAATAGCTAAATCCAACCTCCTAATCGTATAATAAATATGGTGTAGCTCATCATATAACAGTAAGCATGCATGATCCCTAAGCATATCGTGTACCCTGCATCACCGTACTCTCAAGTACACAACCCCACCCAAATGCAAAGCCCTTCGACCTATGGTCGAGGCACAAAACACCTCTAATGAAGCCTACAAGTACAGAGGGTAAGGGCGCATACGAATCCGTCATCTTGGCCCATGGGATATAATATCCCGCAATATGATCATCTCTGAATATCCACCTCAAGGCATCAGTACCTCTCACCTCACGACCGACAAATCTCACTATCTCACCCATCACTGGAATCTTCAGGATGCGATACATTCTCAGAGTCACAAGAATTCTCCTATTGGAAAATGAAAGGTGCTTCCCATGCCACCCTGAAAGTGTTGTCAATAAGGCTCTCATGGAGATGCACCCCTGCATAAGTCAAGTAATGAGGTCACCAAGATGCCTCGCTCACATCTCTATCCGCCTGTCCAAGCTGTAGAATCAACCTCCATGTCTTTGGGAATTGCTCTCGTAACTGCAAGACGCTCAATCTCTCCTATTGAATAGGAAGAATCATCAAGTCAAATCAAAATCAATATCAAATCATCAAGACAAATCAATTAAATCTAAATATCAACAATCTATTTATTTTTCATCATCATGAAAAGAAAATTTATCAAAATCCTGTTTATTTTTAACAACTTTAGAATCAAACTTATCAACAATCTATTTGTTTTTCATCATCATGAAAAGAAAATTTATCAAAATCCTATTTGTTTTTAACAACTTTAGAAGCAAACTTATCAACAAACTATTTATTTTTCATCATCATGAAAAGCAAATTTATCAAAATCCTATTTGTTTTTAACAACTTTAGAAGCAAACTTATCAACAACCTATTTGTTTTTCATCATCATGAAAAGAAAATTTATCAAAATCCTTTTGTTTTTAACAACTTTAGAAGCAAACTTATCAACAAACTATTTGTTTTTCATCATCATGAAAAGAAAATTTATCAAAATCCTATTTATTTTTAACAACCTTAGAAGCAAACTTATCAAATAATTATTTGTTTATTATTAACTTGAAAGCAAATTTATCAGCTACTATTTGTTTTCCAACAACTTTGGGAACTAATTTATCTGACAAACATCATCAAATCAAGGCAATGCAATACGCAAACAATCAATACAAAGTCATGCGTTGCAAAATTAGTAAATGCTACTTGAAACCTCAGAACTCTTAGGGGTCATTTTAAAAGGAAAAAGTGCTTAAAACACCGCAAGCTCACATCAAACCATGATAAATGTGCCCTAAACAGCACCTTCTAAACACAGAAGTTTAATGTACATACCAAGGGTCCATAGGTACAGTCAAATGCATGTCATTGGATGCTCTCAAAAATGCTAGTGGGTAGCCATTTCAAATTCTAGAGCCTCTAATTTCACTTTTTACTTGTAGTTAAAATGGGAAAATGACATGAAAATGACATTTTAACTCCATTTAAAGGAAAATTAAAGCATTTATCACCTATCATTTTGAAGTAATTTACTATCAATTTTTCTATCTCACATCTTTCACACCTTTCACATCATAATTCTTCGAATCCATGAATCCCACATCTTAAACACGCAAAATTGAAAATTCCAAAAATCTAGTAAATTCAAAAAAAATAAAATCACAAAAATCAAAATATTATCAATTCACGTCCGAGGGGGGGGCATTATACCTATCAACATTCGACAATCAGTATCTGGGGAAAATTTCAAAATTCTTTGAAGCAATGCGTAAAACACATCACTTCAAAGAGGGGCAAAATGTATACACCTAAAAATGGTCACATCACAATAGTTTAGTAATTAATTAAATATTTTTAATATTTAATTAAATCTCTGAATTCAATCTGCATATAAATGAATTTAAGTAATTTATTTATATTGTTTATTCTTTCATTTCGATTAAATAAATAAGTTTATTTAATCACTTTTCTTATCCATTTCTTAATTAATTAAATAAACATTATGATTTATTTATATTAATTATCATATATAATCTTGGCTTGAATATTTAATTCAAATAAAGATTAAATATTCTTCTCTTCTAAAAATCCTCTAAATTCCATTCACAATTAAATATACCAAATATTTAATTAATTATTCTAAAGTATATTCGCAATTAAATATCCCAAACATTTAATTGAGTCTTCTAATGTCCATTCACATCAAATATTTCAAAAATTCAAATCCCCCAACCCACATAACACATAAAATTAAATAAATTTATTTATTTAATTTGGATTATCTGCAACAACCGTGAAACAACTTCAAAATAGAAAAATAATAGATTTCTCTGTTTTTGAGCAAAGTTGTTCCCGTGGGTTGAAGAAAAACCTCCATTCTTCTCTCCAACCTCCCAACATCTTCCATCTTCCTCTCAACCTCTCAATCTTTCACCATTCAAATTTACCAGACAATCTCATAGCCATTGATCTGTGCCAGCCAGGCTCTTGCCTATAAAAATCTATAAAAAGGATGACTAGGTCTTTGAAAAAAAAGAAGAGAAGCTTGCATACAGGAAAATCATGAAATAATATAGCAACAAACCTTCTAGCATCTATATATATCCAGATGTAGCATAACACAAACCTCCATATCAACACTCCATATCATGCCTACTAACTTCATACCAGTTTCACTAACATTCATAATTCATGTACTGCAGGACCAGATACCAATGTTTCACTCCACCAGCATATAGGATAGAGAAATATTCTCCCTTTGCATACTCATTCTGTAGGTTGCCATTCTAAGAACCTTTGCTTATACAATCTGAGAGCAGCAGCTTCAAATGAATCACTAGAGATAGAGGGATCAGAATTTCAATTGCAAACCCCAAAGGACAACAGAAACAACAAATTACCACACAACAATTTTTTTTTTTAAAGAAGAACAATTCATAAGATAAACACCGAACATATATTGCCATATGAAACTTAATTATACAATCGCAATGACCATTACGTCCTCTGGGGTACACGAGATGGCATCACGAAGTCCTAAAACTAATACCATAACGATAACGAACGAATCAATATTACATAAAGATAACATCCAACCATCCATGATCAAAAGAGATGAAAAAGATACATATAACATTTTATTAATAGTTCAATATGCCAATTGTGGAGTATATTTCCACAGATACAACACCATTTAGAATTACATACTATGAAACGTTAACACATAAAAGTACTAAGTATTTATATACATTTCATGAACGACAAACATCCATCAGAGATCATAAATTAAGGTCAAGGATTACAATCATTACAATGATAATAAAAGTTACATCGTATAAGAGATACAATGATACAAATGTGTTCCTCAACATATACAGGAACAATACAATAAGATAGATTAATACAACTAAAAAGGTGAATACAAAGTAACAAGATCAGCTCCGACTCAGGGACAATCCTAGAGTCACCGCAAGAGGCACATATCTGCACAACTCGATCCTTGGTTGGGGACCCAATGGGGTGCATAGCATGTTCCACCCGACCACGTGGACTCGGAAGTCCACCCCCCATGCTAGGAGTTGACAAGAAAGATCCCCATACCGTATTCCAAAACAATCAAATGAACCAATAGCAAACCAGACTCCACAACAAGGATATCATCAACATGAGATAGCAAGCCACAACATTGCCACCACTTAGCCAAAATAAAATAATGAAAAGTCCAACATAACCAAATGCCAAGATTATAGCTCAACAATAAATAACCATAAGAGGTGCCAACAACAATAAGATCCAAGCCTTCAAATTAAATTGCAATATCAACCAACAATAAATATCAAGGGCACCTTTCATTAACATTAAACAAGTTGCCATGAGGCATGTATGCAACACTAAAAGATAGAACTTGGAGGCTTCAACAACAATCACCAAGAACCAATTGCCTCAACAACATCAACAATTCAAACAACACTCCCAGAGGCTACCAAACAAAGGAAGATAAACGGGTACTGTAGGAGAGTGTCATCGCATGGCCTTACATGGATTTTCCAGGCAACCTATCACAAGGTACCGCCTCCATCTATGGTTATCCAGGCTGCCTATCTCAAGGCGACCGCTCCATAGGGTGACTCATGCGGAACCACTTACCTTTCGTGAGGACAAGGCAGTGATCTTACCAACCAGGTCTTCTCATCCCATCCTTAGTCTGTGAAAGCACTAACGGTATGGGTGAGGCTCATAATTAATCTTGTTTAGTGTTTATCTACCCAACCTACTAGTTAATTAATTACATTATCACTTGATTAAGAAACTCTTCCATGGGTTACCCAAACAGCCCCTTTGTGCACCGGCCCCCATGAAGAGCCACTCTCCCTACGGGTACCAAATCAAAACATACAAGGGGTGTACCTCATCTCTCATAAAAATCAAGGAGTACATATCACACAACATGCGAGGCAAGAATCATCTCGCAAATCCATTCCATATCACTGAAACAAGAACAAGGAGGTACCACCCACCACATCAAAATTCAACACCATAGTACAAAGTAATACTCACAAGCTCAAAATCCGATATAAGAGCAATAAATCCCAACAGAATAACTGTGGAAAAATCAACATAAGTCAAGTTCCTCCATTGCCTCTGGAAGCCAAAAACATCATAAATCCACAACCTTCTATTGAAGGTAATTCAAGTATATCAAGTTCCCAACCATCTCAAATATGACCACAAGAAAGATAATGCAACAAAGTCTCCTCAATCAAAATTAACACAATAAGGAAGACTATCATCAAGGACCCCACCAAAAGACTATATAAGTTTCATAATCATAAATCGAAAGGAGTAGAATAAAAGTCGCATCGTCATAAAGAGATCTTCAGATTCAGGCAAACATAATCAAATTCAACACAAATTTTACTGGGCACCTAAGGGAGACCTCTATTTCTCCTCTCAAGGTACCCTTGTAATATGGAAATCAATCACCCTTAACAAAGACAACAATTATGACAATGGCAACAATCAACGATACACATTCTCAATTCGAAATCAAACCATTCAATCATGATAACCAATACAAGAGGTTCATTCATTTAAACAATACTTCTAATATAAATAATTCATTTCCTTCTAAATCATTATTTCACTAAGAAATCAATCCATCCTAATCACATAACAAAATATATGTATTACTTCCTACAATAACCAATATTTCCCAAATACCACTAATCTAACACAATAATTGATACAAGCTATCAACCCAATATCTCAACACTAAATCAAAACACATTACTAAAACAAATTAAAACATCCTTTCCATTTTATCAATATCTCCATTATGAAAATTCATTTAAATCTTTTGAGAACTATGGCATCTTAAAATATAATACTTTAAACACATTTTATCACAATTAGATTTCTCCTACTTATGAATCCTAACATTTATGCCTATAAATACATAAATCAAATGAGACCAATCAATGAATATCTACTTAATTTCAACAATCTTTTCAACTACCTAAATCAGTAAACCTATTTAATAATTCATTATTTAACTATATCAGTAATTAATCTAATAACTAATTGCATATCGAATGTACAATAATTTTGAAAGAACCAATATTCAATAATTAACGAAAAGATAACTTAATTATTTTGTTTAATCACATCCTTCAAATATCAAAATATAGATAGGTCAATTTTCTCTTAAACTAATATAACTATAATAAATTAAACTAATGTTTTCTTCTAACCTAGTTTGATTTTAATCACTTTAATTCTATTCATATTATTCAAGTTTTCAAAACTACAACCTAAAATCAATAGAGTTCACTACATCTCACAGTACTACCCTATTGTCTATGATCTCAATTATTCCAAATTTTACAATCCAATCATTAGAGAATTCAAGGGAGTAAGCATTTAAAAGATTATTTGAAGCAATCATCTAAGTGTTAACATCTTAAAAGTATGCACATATATATATAAAAGTAACTTTACTTAATTCTCCCTTCTCCAATATTCTAACTTGCTTTAAACGTTGACCCAAACCCATAATAACAAATCTTCCAATTTAATTTCCAACTCTATCAACAAACTCAAACAGTCACTAGAAATACATTTATTCAAACTTACTAATTTCAAGGGCATAATCAATACACAATCTATTTGTACATCATTGTAAACACATTTAAAATAATTAAGGAAATCATATTAAATAAAATATAAATTTCACATAATAGTAACTATAATTATAAACACATTTTGGGAATAACTAAATATACACTTTCTAATAAAATCATGATATATATACATGCCTTGTATTAAGATTACTCATCTTTGCATTATATTAATTAATCATATGAATGTATTAAATATATATTCCATCCATTTATATTTTATTATTATCCATAGTATTTAATTATTATTAATTTAAGTATTAAAGCAAATAAATAACTATATATAATATCCATTATTTATTTTCAAAAAAATAAATTTAGGAGTTATAAGTATAAAGAATAATTTATACAAATAAATATATTTTAAAGCTCCTTTTAACATTTACTTATTATCTATTTTCCCTAAATGGGAGGAAGGAAAGATTATAAGGAGATATTCTTATATATATATTTTAAAAAGTCCTAATGTTACGTGCTTAAATCCTTATCCTTCCTAAATATAAATCTTATTTAGGTGCTTAATAAATAAATCTTCTATGGAATAAGTCTAATCACCCATCCTAGGCATTTCATTGTCAACAGATAAACAACTACTTTACAATGCAGCTTGTTCTAATTGTTGAATATTGATAAATGAATTCCTCGAGAATAAGAGAAGGTAATTACATCAATCGTTTCTTTCTTGATTGGTGTGCTGAAATCATTGCATTCAATTAAGAACTATTATTATTTGAAAATAACAAAAACATTTAGCATCTTTGGTACAACTAGCTTTGGAAATTTAAACCTTATCATCAATCAAAATAAAATTAGTGAAGAATACATAATGCCACAGCTCTGAGCCTGCACCGTTTTTGGAAATTAATAAAGCAAATACAAATGGTGGGTTCCATACTAGAATTTGCAGGCCCTTATTATTTTATTATTTTATTTTATTTTTATTTATTTTTTATTATTTTAAAGAACCTTCAAACTAATTTAAATAGCTAATGCAAGGGGCTGAATTCCAGGCTTATGATTAAATCTGATTGGTGTTGACTGCGGAAAATATAAATCTGTAAATCTTGTTTGCTCTTTGGATAATATACCTCAAAGAAATACGGCCTTGGTAAGGAAATTGAGGAAGATAAAGGAACTAAAATAATTAAAGACTTAACTGAATACTATTTCAGATTGAAAGATAAGTGTATGAATACATAAGTATGTATAGAAATACTCTCATAAATGCTCCCACACAACATAAGATATTAGAACCAGGCTAAGAAAAGCGGAAGGGAGCTTTAACCTCTGTACAGATAAATAAACTTACACAAATATTTTATAGCTGAATGCATAATATGAGACCTTTCCACTATTTGCAGAAAAGATTGCAAAGGATGAGCCCATACATGCTGCATGCTAGGAACTCAGATAAGGCATCTACATGAAGATAGATCGTCATTTCAGAATGAAATTATCTACTCAGATTTTAAGCAAACTAGTTGTAGAATTTAGTTTATGGTTTGCAGATTTCTGTGTGGGGCTTGCAACCTCTAAATCTGTATTTTTCGCTTCAAGATTTTACTTATACGTCTAATGCAAATAGTCGGCTATGCAAGCAGAGCATGGGGAATAAGGAAAGGTACAAATAAAATCTCTAGCAAGGGAAAAGGGTCTGAGAGATGTGAATCATTTCCATCATTTTAAACAAATATGCTATTTTTGTGGAGAATAAAGTGATTCTAAAATAAATAATCAGAAAAATGGGTTGCACACTATAGCTATGTGTTCTATTTCAGATATCCCATAGCACTGGAGGGTCGACGGCCTAAGTCACTTTTAAGCAAATGCAAAGGGGGAGTATTAACTAGACTCCACGACCTGTTCTGGCATCCTTCCTGCCTGAGTGCAAAAGGGAACTTTCGAATACGGTTATGGACATCCATCAAAGTACAAGGATAGAGAAATTACTATGAGATGTTGTATTTGCAACTACCCTGGAGAACAATAATTGCAGAAAGACAAAGAAGCACAGGCAATGCACATGCACCATTCAACCAAATTGCCTCAATGAATTACATCAGAAGTTCAAAAAAATTTGATATCAAATGGAATAGCAAATGCAACGGTAAACAAAAAAAGAAAAAGAAAAAAAGATATCACAATACCAAAATGGGCTATTACGTAAAATCGAAGAAGAGTAGAGAGGTTCGATCTCCCTTAAACTAACTTGCAGATTTGGTGGATTGCTAAACCTTGATGATGGATGCCAACATACCTGGAGTCCTTAGAAGGCCAAGAGTAGTGGAAGATTTCCAAAGCGTGTCCCCTCTCATGTCCACTCCCCACGCTCACCCCCTCATGCGATCCTTCTTCCCACTACTGGCCTGGTGTAACTTTTCTCCCTTCCGAAAAATAAAAGTCCAGGAAATAAAAAAAATATCCCTCTCTTCCCCGATGTCTGAAAAATAAAAAGCCTTTAGAAACTTCCAGCAAATGTAGTTGACGGGTGTAAAGATAAGTTTCCATGCTAGAGGACAAGTGTACAACATGCAAATTTATTCACCTTTCTTCCTTATGAATTTCCTTGTTAATAATTCCAATTTACTTTTTAACAATGCCGTTTAAAAATATATTCATGTATGCAAAAATCAGACATTTTTACAAATCCATTACACCCTCCAGTCTTACGTTTTGCCCCAGAATTAATGCCACGTTTTTTTTTTTTCATAAGAGAAGCTAAATTTATTAACATCCCGGAGATGAAGGAAAAATTGGCAATTTAATTTATGACTAACCATTTAACTAGAATTCCTCTTTTACTTCACTCGATTACTTAATTCACATATTCATTTATTTTATTTTATTTTCTTAATGTATATATATATATAATCTCTAATAAAATAAAATAAAAATAATAATTTTCAATATCTTTATTAAAGACAATCTTATTTATTATTAGTGTAATATTTATTTATTTATTAATACAAATCCTTTATGTTTCTCAAAACCAATTTATTTACTTGTTATTTCAAATTTTCCCAACTTTAATTTAGATTACCTTGTCAACAAAAGTTAATTTAGTTAACTTGTTAAACAGAGTCATTATGTTTACCACACAATTCAATGACACCATAAACAACGAAGCACAAATAAATACTTACACCAATATCCAGAAATACCACAACGATGGGGCTTTTCAATCCTTCAGACCATTGATTTGATGGGTACAAATTTGAGCTAGATGGTATCTTAAGATATCAAGGGAGGATGTGCATTCTATATTTTGGAGATTTGAGGAAGCTGGGCTTAGAGGAAATCCATAATGTACCTTACTTAGGGCACCCTATAGTTACTAAGATGGTACCTTATAGTTGAAGTCCTTGAATTTTTTTCCAAAATTTAGGGACATCATTGAATTTGTGGCAATATGCTTGGAATGCCAATGAGTTAAGGTTAAACATGTGCATCCGGAAGGGTTCTCTATCCTCATAATATACCTGAGTACAAGTGGTGAGCGATCAACATGGACTTTATAGAAGGGTTACATCTAAGTAAGATTAGGAATGTTGTCATCCTATTAGTTGTTGATAAGTTGACTAAGGTAGCACATTTTACTCTAGAGAATCTTAAGGATGGATCATTGACCTTGTCCAATGTTATTTCATCTTTGGCTATCACCTTTAAACCCTCATCACTATTTCAAAAATTTTCTAAGTATGAGGCTTTGTAAGTGTTTCCTTAGGTTTCATGAACTTTGACAGATGCCGACAAGGTTCTTATAACTCCTTCCTATGACGAGATTTGTTCTAAAGTATTTAACTTTATCTTTGTATCCTCCTTTATTGTCAATCTCTTGTCAAGTTATCATAGCTCTCTTAAACATCCAAAACTTAGTGGGGATGTCTATGTTCAAATGTTTAAAAAAATTTGGACCATATTAAAGGTTATATAACTTTTCAAAATTGCACTAATGAAGGAAAGTTAAAGAATGAAAAAAAGTTTCTATGTGTCGTCAGTATTCTTGATAGGTTTGGAAACCATTGTCGGTCCTCAACAAGGTTTCACAAACCTCCCCTTTCTCTGATTATATGAAAAGGAAAGATGTAACATGTCATTCGCTCATTGAAGTAAAATTTCCTAGGTTTTCACTTTTCAAGTAAATAAACTATGTAACTTAACCATTGCCATAAAAATTTTATTTTCTTTATAGAGATCAAATTAACATAGATGTAATAACAATAATCAACAATGATTCCATTCCAATATAATATTCCAAAGAATGTGTACAAATTACATACATAGCTCAACCAATCTTTCAAGCAAAAAAAAAAGATAGTATAGGAACCTCCTTTTGATTCTTGGTCTTTTAAAGCCTACTAAAGAGGAGAAGCATCACTCAAGCACTTTTCTACCAACCACAAAATCATATGGGGGTCCCCCACATCTATCCATATGATAGATGGTCCTTCCACTCCAGTGAAGAGATTGGTGGAGTAACCACATAACTATTGGAAAAACAAGGATGAACAGAGAAGGGGGTGAATCAGTTGTCTTAGAATAATAAACTTTCCAAACTTTACTTAACTTAATCTTAGATCTGATGAATAATAAATTAACCATAAACAATTAACACATCAAAGAGACATAGAACACCAAGATTCTTATGTGGAAACCCTGTTAGGTGAAAAACCATGGTGGATGTTAGTCCACAATATTATACCCTATTAAATATAATGAAAATAATAAAGGGGAATGCACATGCATTTAGGCACACTGCCTAGAGCTCACTGCTCAGTTACGAAAGGGGCTCACTACCCAACAATATAGAATATGATTAAATCCGGAGGGTACGAACTGATAAAATAGCTTTTGCACAAGCCTAATTATAGTTCCAATTAAGCACAGAAAACTCCTTCACTTTTCACTCAAACTACTTCACACTTCACTCAGTCTTCTTCACACTCTGCTCTATAATCGAATGATATTCACATATAAACACATAGGAGCACACCCAACACACATTACATGGATGAAACAATTGCTCTTATATATTTGCATCATGGATTACATCAACAACTTAGTCGGCCATAAAAATTAAACATATTTGCAATGTCGGCCCAAATTTACAATTAAATTTTCAATGTAGATCAAGACACCGTCGGCCAATATAATGATGCAACCCAAAACAATATTCACGAGCATGCAAAACATTCAATTTTTTCTTTTCAAGGATCCACAACACG
>VDFB02318859.1:0-20117 GCA_007258455.2 Sequoia sempervirens
GCGAATAAAGGCGGCTGAGCCTTGTGCGGCTACTATTAGTTCTCTCTTGGACATCCCTAAAATGTGTAATTTGAGTTCCTAGTGGTGATACCGACATATGATATCCCGAGTGGGAATGGTTTGTGAACTCGTTGGTCCCCACTCTCCTTGGTATCAGGACATTTATGACTATCTAAAGACTCACACCCTTCCATCGAACCTATCCAATAACCAAAGGAAGTCCTTCATTAGAAAATCTGCAAGGTATGCCATTATCAGTGACACCCTATACCGCCGTAGTTTTGACAGTACCCTCCTTAGATGTCTTGACACCGATGAAGCATGTACGACCTTACGAGAAGTACACGACGGTATATGTGGATCTCATTCGAGTGGTCCTACTCTGGCTAAGAAACTAACGAGACTTGGATATTATTGGCCGACAATGGAAACAGATGCAATAGAATATGTCAGAACCTGTCGCAAGTGTCGGATCCATAGTGATTTGGTCCATGCCCCAGCACAGGAACTTCGGCCAATCACTTCTCCGTGGCCCTTCGCTCAATGGGGACTCAACCTCGTGGGTAAGATCCATCCAACCTCCTCCAACGGCCATAAATTCATCATCACCGCCACTGAGTATTTCACAAAGTGGATCGAAGCCATTCCATTGACATACATTACAGGCAAACAAATATCAAAGTTTATCCTCAATTACATCATTTGCCGGTATGGCTTCCCACAGTCCATCATCACTGACAACGAACGTCCGTTCAAAAACCAAGACGTACGTGAGTTATGTGAGCGATTCCATATCCAACACCACTTTTCATCCCCATACTACCCCCAAGGAAACGGCCAAGCTGAGGCGTCGAATAAAACCATTATCAAGATCCTTAAAAAGACTGTCAATGACGCTGGCCGCGATTGGCACGTACAACTTAACCCTGCTCTGTGGGCTTACCGAACTAGCATTCGTACGCCTACGGGAGCTACCCCATTCGCCCTGGTTTTTGGCGCGGAAGCCATCTTACCCATTGAGGTCGAAATTCCTTCACTACGGGTCTCTTTGAAGGGTCTAGCTAATGAAGAGGAATACCGACAATCACGCTTGCACGAGCTGGAAATGCTGGACGAAAGAAGACAAAACTCACTGAATCACCTCCAGGCATATCAAAACCGCCTTTGTCACAGCTACAATAAAAAGGTCATGGTCAGAAAGTTTGATATTGGCGACCTGGTTCTCATGCAGAACCCTAAGAACCAAGCAGACAGAGAAAAGCCAGGCAAGTTTGAACCAAACTGGTTGGGTCCATATATCATCATATCTTCTTTTGGTTCTGGAGCATATCAACTGGAAACTCCAGATGGGGAACAATTGACTGAACCCATCAATAGTTTACACCTCCGAAAGTTCTACGCATAGCATCAGAGGACAAAGCTGGAGGACCTTAAAATACAAAAAAATTGAAAAATGAAAAAAAAATCGTCACCTTGATGAAAACCTGGCAAACAGGCGTCTTGGTGACACCAAAAAAATCAAAAAATCACAAAAATAGTAAAAAGAAAAATAATTCGTCCAATTGTGAAAACCTGGCAAACAGGCGCTTTGGACAAGTACCATGGTGAAAACTTGGCAAACAGGCGCCATGCGTAATCAATCATTGCTCTGCCATCTATTGTCGCTTGGTCTAAACTTGGCTTAGGATGAAAGCTATCTTCGCCATTATTCCGCAAGTCACCATCACATCCTACTCTACCTGTCCTAGTGGATGAACGATTGACATCAAGTCCTGACGACTATTTGTCCAGTAACTCAACAGCATCCTATCCGTATCCCTTGCAAATGGCTAAGTCTTAAACCTAACTGGGGGCACAATGTTTATCATGCAACTGCAGTGGATGACACGTGAGATCAAAAACATCACAAAATGTCTACGAAAAAGGGCAAACATCATCCTGCGAAAAGAGATAAAAACATCATAAAAATGTCACGAAAAAGACAAAACATCACCAAAAATGTCACAAAAAAACAAAAACATCACAAAATGTCCTGAAAAAGAATAACCATCGCCAGATGTCTGAAAAGAACAAAAACATCATAAAATGTCGCCAAAAAGACAAAAAACATCGCCAAATGATATAAGACAAAAGAAATCGTAAAAGCGTCTAGAAAACCAAACAAAGCGATGAATACGCCAAGGCACACGGGTACCTTGTCATCTCTAATCCCAAGTCAATCAAGTCCAATAAGTCCATGTGTTATTTTGAGACTTCTACGTTGTCTCTGGCATTTTGCTCGTGCAGAGCAAGAGACTCATGCTTGAGTCCACGAGGACATTAAGGTGGAGTCCTATTAGGTTATCAAAATAAATGTAGTAATCTTTTATTTCATCGAACAGCGATCATTGGTGGGTAGACCTGAGGGTCTCTGAGTGCATGACGTAGGCAAGGCCATCTATCGATGAGCCCCCGAGGCCGCACTAGGTCAGTCCATTAGGGTTCATGACACTAAAATGGCACACACGTCAAAAATATTCAATCAATTTTCAGATAGGAAAACGCCTGAAACAAAGTAAAGCAATCCTTTACTCAACATGACACTCGCATCATGACAACATCGGCATCTAATCAAACACAAGTCAACCTCAGTCAAACATAAGTCAAAGCAAGTCAAATCATTATAACCGGTCAAACTGTCAAATTTTGGTTAGTCTTCAGATGAGTCCTTCTGAAAGATAACCCCTGTCATTTACGCCTTAGGATGTGTCCTTCCTAGGCATCGTCATCGCCATTTCGGCCTTTCGAGCGATCCTCTGGACATCTAAGGATCACTCTTCCTGACATTAGCATTCTTCAGATGAGTCCTTCTGAAGAACCAACCCTGTCCTTTATGCTTTAGGATGTGTCCTTCCTAAGCATCGTCATTATTTTGAGGGATCCCTTACGACCATTAGGGATCAAATCCTCCCGACATTCGGCATCATTCAGGATGTGTCCTTCCTGAATTCACCAAGTCTCGACATTTTCAAGGTCATCAAAACTTTAAACAATCAGACATCTTGACATCGTCAAACATGACAATGGCTACCCAGATGCACTTGACAAACACTTGGCAACTGTCTTTTCATCTCTTATCATGTTATTAGTTTTTCAGCGAGATCCCACTAAGCAGGATTTAGAGAAGCAGCGATGTAGCATGACAATTGACACGCATGACTACTAGCTTCTCAGCGAGATCCTGATCTTGGGATTTAGAAAAGCAACGACATACCATGATAGAGACTTTATTTTTGTAATTTGGCAATCATGTCACTAGTTTCTCAAGGATGTCCTGGAAACAGGATTTAGAGAAGCAACGACGTTTCATGATCTGTCATTTGTCTTTTTCTGCTTGTGGTTGATGATGACAACAAGACGGGGGCAAGCACGCTCCTAGTATGAGTCATACTCATCCTTGTCTGTGACTGTTTTGTCTTGGGTAATGGTACGGCCTTGCACACCTGGATCTACGTCATATCTTGGTGTTTGTTGACCATTACAACAAGTTTGCCCAATGATGATTAAAGAGCAACGAATATTAAAAGTCCTATAGTAAGGTTTTGAAGGATTTGTATCTTCTCATAGGTCTCATATCTTCTCCTCTTTGGTCTGGTCATCTTCTCTCGTCAGTTCCACCATCTTCTCTCGTCCATCCTGCGATGATATCCTGTGTCATTCAAAAACAAACGCAAGTGCATACATGATATATCCATTGCATTAGGTCCATACATACATATCCATGGCATTAAATAGTATCATACATGGCATTACATCATATACATAATCACAAACATTGCATTAACATAATCACCACATAGACATCATAATACATAAATGGCATCATAAATTAAGCATCATATATCATACACACATAATGCATAGAACATCACATAACACATATAGGTCGCATCAAAACTGCATCATCATATAAATCTCATCTCAAAAATATGCAATGAAACAGGATAGAGTCAATGGATATCCCAAAAATGGAGCTCGCAGGCTCAACAGTAAACATAATGTGTCCAAATACAAATATGCCCCTAGGATAGGCTCTCATCATCCCCTCGGGGTGAAGAATGTGGCGGTGGCCGAGGCCCTGTCACTGGCTCTGAAACAATGGAAGGTCCTGTAGTGCCCTGTGGCTGTGAGGATGAGGGAACTGCGAATGAGGGCATCATCTCAACAGTAGTAAACACCTGTGAGGTCACTGCTGCTGGACTCTGAAAAGCGGTAGGATCTGTCACCGGTGGCTGACCCTGTACTGACCTCTGAGCCGAACCAATAGAAGCCTGACTGTGTCCTGAATGATGACTCGAAGTATGCCTGCGGGAGTGATGTGATCTGTGGCCTGATGTGTGTCCTGTGGAAGTCGACCCTCCGACACTGCTGTGGCTCCTGGTACCACTGCCACTACCCGACCGGTGTCCACTGCCTGTCCTCGTCTGTGATCGAGACAGGGTAGGATCTCGCTGCTCTGGTGGCACTGCCTGCTCATATAAAGTCCTGTACTGACCTAGCCTCGTGCTCACCCTGGCCAACTCCCGAGCCATGTCCCCTATGGGTCCTGAACATAGGGCCGCAAACTCTATGCACCATCGCGCTGAATCCTGCTCGCGGATCACCGCCTGATCCCGCTCCACATGGGCTACCTCTAATGCTGACTGTAGAGATCTCACCTGTGCCTGGCTGGCATCTAACCTCTGCTGCAGATCGGCCACTCGCTGATCAACCGTCGCATCCGGTGGCAACTCTGAAGATGGTATCTCCTCCTCACCCTCCACCATCTGCCATCTGAGGACTCTCTCTGCCTCACCTATGGCCTCACCCTCATCATCATCATCCTCATCCTCCTCTCCTGCCACCTCCGTCTCCTGTCTCTCCACCTCCGTCTCCTGTCTCTCCACCTCCGCCTCCTGTCTCTCCCCCTCCGCCTCCTCCTCCCCTGCCACATCCACCTCTAGGGCCCTGACATCCTCCTCCTGTCTCTCCCCCTCCGCCTCCTCCCGTCCCCCCACCTCTGGCTCCCCCTCCTGTCTCCCCTCACCCTCTATCTCCTGTCTGGGCTGCTCCTCCATATCCCCCTCCTCACCAACCTCGGGGATAGCATCTAATGCTACCCTCGCCATGCGCTGTCGCCCCCTGCGACCTGGTACCTGTCCGTCCCGCCGTCGCCTCCTGCCATCTCCTCCGTCATCTCCACCTCGACCTCCGTCTCCACCACGACCCCCATCTCCACCTCGACCTCCGTCTCCACCACGGCCCCCATCTCCACCTCGACCTCCATCATCACCCCGACCTCCGTCTCCACCTCGTCCTCCATCATCACCCCTGCCTCCGTCCCTCCCTCCATCACCACCCCTCCCTCCATCTCCATCCCTGCCCCTGCCTCTACCTCTGCCTCTGCCCCCATCTCTGCCTCTGCCCCCCCGTCTGGCTCGCGGTACTCGTGGAATCACTGACCGCCTGTCAACTGGTGCTGGCCCGTCAGGATCTGTCAATGGTACAGGTCGGCGTGCATGCCACCATAGATCATAGGCTGGTGTGGTACCTGGATCTGCTGCCCCACCTCTCCAACCCCAGGCCTGGGCTACTAACCCGTCAATCTGCTGTGTCGCGAAGGCCACTGGGATGGCCGGCCCCCATGCATACTCTCTGGACGATCGTGCATACTCTGCCGTCCCCATGGGTACATCCTGCTGCTCCCCGAACTGTCTCAGTACACGCTGTGGCAGATACATCTCAATAATCAGCGACGTCTGTACTGTCCTGCCAATCAGGTATCGATACTGCCTGCAAAAACTGAGATGCTTGTCCTCATCATCCCATACCTCACAATCCCTGTAGGGTCTCCAGATGAAGGTCACCATGGTATCAATCCGATGCCGCCACCACCCTGTCTCACCCATACGGGTCTGCTGTAATGCGCCGGCATAGTAGTAGGAGTAAGGCATCCCCGCGGCCAGCTGTGGTCTGTCGATAGGAGGGCGGAATATGGCAATACGCTCCCATGCCTAGATCATCATCAGTGTGGTCCCACAGGAGATACTCTCTCCTCTCCTGTACACAACGTCATGCAGCTGATGATAAAGTGTCCCCAGCAAACAAGGACCCCAGGCATAAACTGTCCTCTCTCGTCGCATGCCGACCATGACATCCCCCCAGCCAATCGGAAATCCGTGTCCTCGTCGGTCTGGAACCAAGATGCCACCAATCAGAGTCGCCAAGAATGCATCAAAGCGACTGTAATGCTCCGCCAGGAAATCCCAATGGATCTCGTAACCCTCAATGCCGAGTCCGGCACCCTGATCCTGGTAGTACGCCCGGAAGGTCTGCTCGCCATGACGAGGATCGTACACGATCCGCCTCGAATCGGAATCCGGAGAATACGGTAGACGTCCTCCAAAGTAATCGTAGCCTCACCTGTCCGGCAGTGAAAGGAACAGTCTCAATGCCATCTCTCACACAGCGCCGTCAGTAAACCCCTGTTCGCCCGAATGGCGGGCATGAATGCAACATGGAATAGGCCGAGTCTCATCAGTCGTCGCCGCTCTCGCGGGCCTAGCTGATCGCCAAACTGAAAGGTCCTCGGTCTGCTCTCCCTCGTGTAAATAGGGGCAAGCTGCCTCTGCAAAAAGACGAACACGGCATCAGCACCTTTTTTGGACAACAGTGACCGTCTTGGACAATAACTTAGGGCATGACGGAATTAAAACAAGTTAAAGCAAAGAAAACAGGCAAATGCGTCGCAAAAACGCAATTGCGTCGCAAATACACAAATGCGTCGTTCGAAAAATCAAATGCGTCTGAACCAGTCAAGTGCGTCGCTTAATTACACTTGCGTCGCGAATTAGGCGTTTGCGTCGCCACCTTGCGAATGCGGCGCGGCATTTCACTTGCGGCATTGAAATAATCAGTTGCGTTGCAACATCGCAATTGCGGCTTTCGAGCGGTCAGTTACGATTCGGTTTAGCACTTGCGTCGCACCAAAAATCGAATGCGGCGCAAACCGCCGGTCCGGCTTGTTTGTTCTATGCACTTGCGTCGCGACGCATCAAATGCGGCGAACGCGAAGTCACTTGCGGCTTACGCGAACGCATATGCGTCGCGGCGCATCCGTTGACTAACCTAGAAAGCATGAAAAAGCACGTAAATCGAGAAAATGACAAAGCAAGTTTAGGGTACATACCGCTGGTCCTGAGCCCTCTGGCCGTCTGAAGGTCCTCACAATCTCTCCGCGGTGCTCTATCACTGGAATAACCATCGTAGCTGCTGTGTCTTTCGCTCTGAGCTCTCAGGATTTGCAAGGTGAATAGTGAAAATGAATTGAGTTTTACCCCTTTGACCATCTATTTATAGGGTGAAACTGACATTTCTTAACTGAAGTTAATACTGGAGGCTCATTTCCGCGCCTTTGACCTCTCCGTAAGTTGCTTTAAGCATGTCAGAATTTGAAACCGACTGCGCCGCTATTTTTCTGACCACCAAATTAATTTATCGGGACCTTTTGCAAATTTTTCTGGCGCCGACCCAAAATTTGAAAATTTCCCGAGGGGGCAAGAATACTCCGTACCTTCACTGGGGCATACTTTGACTTAATTTTCTTTGTCACAATACGACAAGCGACATTATGACAAAGAGGGGCAAAATGTAGACACCTAAAAATGACCTAGGCCTGCAAGCTTCATTTTTACCACTTTCGTCCTAGCATAATTAAGATATTTAATTATGTCCTTGGTCCACATTCGACTATTGATTAAATAATTCATAATTATTTAATTAATTCATGTCATTTGTTCCTCCTTGATTATTAAATAAATAAATATTATTTATTTATTTAATACATCACTAATTATCTAAAGTCTTCCTTTGATTAAATAAATTTCATAATTTATTTAATTTCCCTTTACCATTTATGTCTTCTTGATTAATTAAATAAATTTTATTTATTTAATTACGTCACTAATTAAGTCCCCTTCTTCTAAAAAATTAAATAAATTCTTATTTATTTAATTCTGTCCATTTTCCACTATAATTAAATAATTCATTTAATTATTTAATTAATCATTAGCTTTTTCTCCCATTAAAATTAAATAAATTTGATTTATTTAATTTGGCCATTCTCTTGAATTTTGAATTAAAATCATTATTTAATTTCAAAATAATTCTTTTATCACATTCCTCCATAATTAAATAATATCTTTATTATTTAATTACTTGCTAGTTGTCTAGAGTAAATAAATCTTATTATTTAATTTCCCCAGCAACCTCTTTGTCCGTGCCAGCCTTATCTTCCAATTTAATTCTTGACTTTTGATTTCTCATTTAATTTCGACCGTTGATTGAATTATTTCATAATTCAATCTCCACCCTTCATTCTTACCTGTTGCCCTAATTTTGACCTAACCCTAATGCACACAACAATATTCAATCTTAAGCATTGATCTTAGGGTTCCTGTCATCTTTTCATCC
Source organism: Sequoia sempervirens (assembly GCA_007258455.2). Taxonomy (NCBI): domain Eukaryota; kingdom Viridiplantae; phylum Streptophyta; class Pinopsida; order Cupressales; family Cupressaceae; genus Sequoia; species Sequoia sempervirens. The sequence goes on from VDFB02318859.1 coordinate 8,491, forward strand.
TGGCCACACGTTCAAAATTGCAATTTTTATAAAAGGGCAATTTTGACCTCATTTGCATCTCTCCCTCAGTCTTTAGCTCTCATAGCTCATTTTGACTTCTTGCATTCTTAGTTTATGTCAATTTGCTGTCAACTTAGGTCATAGTCATTAACAGTCATAGCCATTTTAGCTCAAAGTAGGGTTATTTTTATTTTCTGCAAATCCTTCAACACTTGCATAGGGCTTAGTCTTTGGTCATAGTTGCTCATAAATCTGAGGGCATTGTTATTTATCTGCAAGCTAGGAGGTGTAACAGAGGTTAATCATGGAAGGTGGAGACATAGGGTAACACTATCCCTTTTGTCTTCACCTCACTTCCATTGTACTTTGTTATTTTCATAGGATTTTCTGTTATTGTGCTAACCCACTTTAATAATAATTTAGGATTTTCCTTTGATTACAGAATTCATTTGATCACCCAAAAGGTAAATCAAAAGTGGTTTTTTATTAGCATTTTGATAGGTGTAGAGGAGACTCAATTATAGGTATGGTTTAAATCTAACAAGGTTCTATCCAAGGGGGTTTGATCTAAGGGGGTTTGATCAATCCCTCTTTAATTAAAATAATTTAAATGGAACCTTTAAATTCATAAATTGTTCTATTTTCTAAAAATATGTGATTTTAGGAAAAAATCAGGATGTCCCAAAAAGTGTAACCCATTATTGTGGTAGGACCCTTAAATTGTATATATCCTACATTTATTGTAGTCCATGAGATGACATCTTTTCAGGTATTCTATCAAATAGTTCATGTGCCTGGTTAATGCTTCCACTTTTTGCTTGAAATTTTATAATATCTGACAAAGTTCCTCTATCATTTATGCTTTCATGGATGTACATACTATTCCAAAGCTCCCATTTTGGCATGGTCAGGGAGGATGCTAGCAAAGGTTATGGAATTTATCTTTAAACCTGACAATTGCATTTCCTTGGAAATTTATAAAGCCTTTTCAACAAATCCATTTTGTGCATATCTTAGACCACATCTCTTTGAGGCACCTTTTCAAACACTTCACATGCCTTGTCTATGCTTCCACATTTTGCATACATGTCTACCTAGTTAGTTAAAAATACATCTAAAATTTTTTCCCTTATCCCTTATGATTTGATTGATGTCCATACCCTGTTCCAAAGCCCCCATTTTTGTGCAAGCAAGAGAATGGTAGAAAAGGTTGAAGTTTGGATTTACACCTTCCAATTACATTTTCTTAAAAGTTTCTAAGGCTTTGGCCATCTTGTTGATTTAGAATAACATTTATCTAAGTGCAGAAACCTACAGGCTTGACGTAGAAGAATGAGACATGGATGGCCTCTTTGGTGCACACCACCTACAAATACTAGTTCCAATCCACTGGCATTTTAGACTGGGGATAGGGGAAAATGCCTCTACAATTGAAAATGGCTCTCAAACCAGAGACATTCATGTCATCATGCTTGAGGGATCTCGCTTCTTTTTTTTAACCAATAAACGAAATGAAAGTATTTGCAACATATGCTTGCTTAACTAAATTGAAAAACATGACATAATAATAACAAGATATTTAGCAAGCATCTTTGGCATCCATGGCATCCATCTCTTTGTCAAGCTCTATGTGAGCCTTTACAAGAGCATCTTAGAAATTGCCCACATCAGAATCCCATAGCTTGACTCTAAGCATTATCAGATCCACAAACTTGCTAACACATATCATGGTGGATGAGAAGGCCGAGCCTTATGCAGCCAAGACACAACCAATAGCAATAGGGGTGGAGATGACAAGCATAGGGGCAAGCAGAAAATGGAAGTCAACAAAGTTTCAATGGTTTGGATGAAAACAATCATCTCCACCCTCCGTCAACCAATCTATGTTGTAGATGCATTAATTTAGATTTGCGCACCTCAAATAGGATACACCGACCATAAAAGGATTCCGTAAAAGCTTTGAATCATACCATATGTACTCTAAGGGCCCAATTTTTATACATATTATACACATAAATGTAAATAGGCTAAGATATACATACACATGATTATATGGATATGCAATGAAATGGATATTTAACAACAAGACTTGCTGAAAATTCTATCCAGCATTGAAGAAAACAAAAAAATAGACTTACAAGGATTCCATCAAAGCCTTCAATATACTATGTATTCTAATCACAAGGTCCAATATATAAACATATTATACACATACATACACACAAACATAGACTTAAAGACCTGTGCCCATATGTATATCAATGAAATGAATATTCTTTTGATGACTTGTGAGGTTTTCCTTTTGTGGGTGCAACAAAACTTTTGTACCATCCTTCTATTGGTGCAACATCCAAAAGAGATCTTGTTGTTGCTTGCATTAGATATTTTTATCACAAAATATTTTAGACTTTCTGCTAAATGTTTTGAATCTACTCAATAATATCATAATCTTTCCTGTTAATCTTGTATCAATGAACCCATAAATGGGGATTTCATATTCAAATACTAATTTTTATTAGTCATTCTGCTACCATCCCCACAACCTTGTCCCCAAAACTGAGAGAAACATTGCTTAGCCTTATTCATTGGATAAAAACCGAGTTTATCACATTTGACAAACCATCCATGTAGAGTAGATGTATCCATATATTAATTGAGATTCTCCTATTTTTTAGTGATGTCATCCTTCTCTTTATGGTAAAGATAATGTGTCTATCAGTAAATTCAAATCAAACCTATGCTGTAGAAAAATGTACCCTTTTCTTGACATGGGATTAATTCATTATAAAATGGACTTAATGAGGCCTTAATCTAGTGTTGTGAGGTATTTTATGCATCTGCACTAGGGCTTGGACCCTTGCACACTAAATAAAATGTGTTTAACAATGTCTTGTAAAGGACTTTCATGCTTTCTAGACCTAATAAACCTATTTATCCTTAATTCAACATTATAACACATGTTCAATTACATAATCACATTAATTTAGAAGGATTGTAAAGTAAATTTAACTTTAACCAAGTGTTGCAATGTGTCTTGCACATTCACATTGGTTCTTGTGCCTACCTAGGCTATGTGGACCTCATTTTAGTGTTGTAAAGTGTATTTAATTACACTTTCACATTTAATTATTTGTCCCAAGCCCTATTTTAAATTTACATCATCAATAATAGATCTCTATTAACCCATATTGTGCATCGCAAGGCATAATTTGATCAAATAACCAACATAGTCATCATATAAGCCTAATTTTCTTACTTCTCAGCATTCCAGCTAGCAAAAATGACCCCTGTGGGACCCATTTACCATTAGTGGTGAATTAGTCCCATCTAGGTGGGAGCCATTCGCCATTAGTGGTGAATGAGTCCCATTTTGAGTCATTTTTGGGGTTTGAGTGGGAAAAATTAGGTTTTAACCTTAATTTTTCTATGTATTGGCTTGTGATGAGGTATAATTAGGATACTAAAGAATAATTGATTATAAAAAAGTTTTCTTATCCTCATTTTACATCTAACAACTCATTTTCACATCTCTCATCATTAATTCATCTTCTATCTTCTCATCCAACTCAAGCAAGCTAGGGGTTCTTCATTAGAAGTCTTCAAGATTAGCTTTCTAAAGCATTCAAGGGATGAATCTTCCTCCATTGTTGCAGAATTTCAAGATCAAATAATCATAACAAGGTAATCATCTCCATTGTTTCATATTTCATTACTTTGGTTTAATTACCTAAAGGGGTTTGACCAAGGACAACCCCCATATCCTAACCTTCAACACTTTTCCCCCTTTGCATGTGTTCCTGTATGCAAATTTATCAAATGAGAAGGTGAGAAAAGGCATGCTTATCCCATCAAAGTCATTCAATATGTTTCAAGCCCTATTTCAAGCTTGGAGAGAGTTTACAGGTTGAGTTTTGCATATTCAAATCTGGAGATTCATTAGAAACAGAATTGTAGATCCTAAGCCACAAAATACAATCTAGATTTATCCATTTTCCAAAAGAGGATTCATTCACCATTGGTGGTGAATCAATCACATTTATAGCATTGAACAGTGATTTCTAAAGATCTAGATACCCAATTCCCCGAAGCTAGTTCTAACACTTTTTGGTAAAAATAGGACTCATTCGACATGCATGGAGAATCGGTCCTAGTGATAATTTATGGTGTCTTCTGCAAGTATTCAAAGCCTCATTCTATCCTCTTCTAGATTCTAGGTTCATATCTTCAACTAGGTTATTTTTTGTTTTAGTTTGTTTACATTCCTAGTCAAGTTGTTTGAATACACATTGTGTTTTTAGAAACTTTTGCATTGGGTTAGAATACATTCCTTAATATGCATTTTCATTAAGTTTCCAACATTTAAGCACATCCACATGCACACTTCACACCCCTCTTTCCATTTATTCTAATGTTAACAAAGTCATTTTGGTCCATTTTCCTCTCCTAGGTGAAAAACCCTAAGGAGCTAGAGATTTTGGGGACCCAAAATATTTTTTTAAAAACCATGGAAAGAACTTATGGGATCTATCCTCACTGTTACTCCTCACTCCTAAGAAGTTAAAGCCTTTGTCTCAGATGTAGCCACAAGCAGGCCTCAAAGGTTTTTGGGATTTTAGTAGAGCAAGGTATTTAGAAGTATCAGAATTCAATAGATGGTGCATATGTTAGGATTCTCCTCCTTGGAAGGACCCACACTCTAGAGGTCTACAAATTTAAAACCAAATTTCCTCAAACTTGTGGTGACAAACACAGGTTCTACTTCCCTGCAACCATAGAAGAACAAATATAGCACCCATAGAAACAATCACCTTTGTTGAATGTTTCTGCAGATGTAATATGGAAAATTTTCATTGTTACATTTTATAACTGAAGATAATTGAAGCCAAGCCATATGTTATATAGATGTATTCAAGGAATATTCGAGGAAAAACAACAAATACTTTCCAAGCCTACAATAGTATCATTGCCTCAAATGTTACATAGTTATTTTTTCACAAGTGGTGGCATAAGCCATATGCCCCTAGGATCCATCAAAATTGTTTGGGAAGAGTTTGTCTCCATTCCAATACATCTAAAAATTACCTGTATCTTTTGAAAGGATTAATTTTCATTCACTATAAAGAATTCCCAAAACACATGGCAGGGGAAATCATTTAATATTCACCAAAATTGTTTAAAAATAATTGCTGAAAATTCTATGCAAGACTGAAGAAAATAAAAAAATAGACTTACAAGGATTCCATCAAAGCCTCCAATATACTGTGTATTCTAATCATAAGGTCCAATATATAAACATATTATACACATATATACACACAAACATAGACTTAAAGACCTGTGCCCATATGTATATGAATCAAATGAATATTCTTTTGCTGCCTTGTGAGGTTTTCCTTTTGTGGGTGCAACAAAACTTCTTTACCATTCTTCTATTGGTGTAACATCGAGAAGAGATCTTGTTGTTGCTTCATTAGGTATTTTTATCACAAATTCTTTTAGACTTTCTACTAAATGTTTTGAATCTACTCAATAATATCATAATCTTTCCTGTTAATCTTTTATCAATGAACCCATCAATGGGGATTAAATATTCAAATACTAATTTTTATTAGTCATTCCCTTGCCATCCCCACAAAACTTTCCCCTAAGGAGAGAGAAACATTTCTTAGCCTTATTCTTTGAATAAAAAATGAGTTTATCACATTTGAGAAACCATCCATGTAGAGTAGATGTATCCATATATTAATTGAGATTATTATGTTTGTTAGTGATGTCATCCTTCTATTTATGGTAAGGATAATGTGTCTATCAATAAATTCAAATCGAACCATGCCAATAACTTATGGGCTCTATCCTCACTCTCACTCCTCGTTGCTAAGAAATTAAAGCCATTCTCTCAGATGTAGCCATAGGCAAACCTCAAAGGTTTTTCGGATTTTAACAGGGAAAGGTCTTCAGAGGTATCAAAATTCAATAGATGGTGTAGATGTTAGGATTATCCTCCTCTTTCTCCTCCTTGGAAGGACCCATGCTTTAGAGGTCTACAAATTTAAAACTGAATTTCCTCAAACTTGCAATGAAAAACATGGGTTCTGCTTCCCCACAGCCACAGAACAACAAATATAGCACCCATAAAAACAATCACCTTTGTTGAATGTTTCTACAAATGTAATATGGAAATTTTTGGATGCTATATTTTATAACTTAAAATAGTTGAAGCCAAGCCATATGCTATATAGATGTATTCAAGGAATATTCAAGGAAAACCAACATATACTTTCCAAACCTACAATAGTATCATTGCCTCAAATGATACATATCTATTTTTTCATATGCACTGGCATAAGCCATATGCCCCTAGGATCAATCAATTTTTTTTGGGAAGAGTTTTTCTCCATGCCAATACATCTAAAAATTACCTATATCTTTTGAAAGGCTTCATTGTCATTCATTGTAAAGAACGCTCAGAACACATGGCAGGAGACAAAATTTACTATTCACCAAAATTGTTTAAAAATAATTGCAATATATATCTCTTGATAGTTGTCTTGGAATCTTTCCAAAATTTCCCATTTACTTCTTGTTCTCTACTCTATACCTTCTGGATGTTATGATAAAGTGATACACTCTCATAAAAAATTCCTTTGGCACTCCCGCTATTATAAACTAATAGAAAAGTATGTAGAAAGCATTACTTGTTTCTCATCTTCAATCGGCATAAGTATATAAATTTACAACCCATTTAACCTTTAATCTATTCCCCAATCAACCAAAGGGTCTATCATTCAACTCCTGTGAATGGTAGCTAATTCCCACAACAATAATCCACCATTTTGAGACCTAATGACCATCTACATATAGACCCCAAGGACACAAAAAACACTTTCAAGTACACATGAGCAAGATTTTTGGGCTTCTACTATTGGAAGAAATAGAGTGATTCTTAGATGAATGGAATTTCCTACCTTCTGGAAATTGATTTGTGTTACCTGCTAGAAAATTTCTCCATAGCCTAGGTTTAAGCATGGCCATAGTAAGCTTAAGTTAAGGTTCAAAAGTTCAACTTCTTTCTCCATAGAAGAAGATAATGTTGCTAAAGGCACAATATAAGCTATGCTAATTCACAGTAAACAAAGTTGAAAAAAGTTTTATCCTTAAGAAATATGCCAAGTTTAGTTGCAGTTGTGCTGAAAGGAAAAATAATTTCAAATGCAGATCCAAATTAGTTGCACCGTCAGTATGAAGATTGATAATCATTGACATGGTTAGGTTGTATCAATCATATATTTAAAAAAATCCATTTTATGCATATACTGCAATCATTGCATTCTATGGGATAACCTCTCTTTGAGGCATTCTATCAAACAGTTCACATGCCTTTCCTATGTTTCCACATTTTGGATACATGTCTACCAGAGCATTTCCAACTATAATATTAGAAAAAATCCTTCTTTCATGATGCTTCAAGATGGATGTCCATACCCTATTCCAAAGCTCCCATTTTGACATAGGCAGGGAGGAAACTGGCAAAGGTTGTGGAATTTGGCTTTACACCTACCAATTGCATATGCTTGAAATTTTCTAAAGCCTTTTCAAAAAATTCATTTTGTACATATCTTGCATTCATTGTAGTCCATGAGATTCACATCCTTTTAGGTATTATGTCAAGCAGTTCACATGCTTGGTTAATGCTTCCACTTTTTCCTTGAAAGTTTATAATATATGACAAATTTCCTCTATCCTTGATGCTTCGATGGATGTACATACTATTCAAAAGCTTCCATTTTGGCATGGGTGGGGAGGATGCTGGCAAAGGTTGTAGAATTTGGCTTTAAACCTGACAATTGCATTTCCTTGGAAATTTCTAAAGCCTTTTCAACAAATCCATTTTGTGCATATTCGAGACCACATCTCTTTGAGGAACGTTGTCAAACACTTCACATGACTTGTCTATTGTTCCACATTTTTCTTACATGTCTACCTAGGTAGTTGCAACTACATCTGAAAAAATTCCCTTATCCCTTATGATTTGATGGATGTCTATACCCTGTTCCAAAGCCCCCATTTTTGCACAAGCAGGAGAATGGTAGCAAAGGTTGGAGTCTAGATTTCTACTTTCCAATTGAATTTTCTTGAAAGTTTCTAAGGCTTTGGCCAACCCATTGATTTACAATAACATTTATCTAAGTGTAGTAACCTACAGGGTTGACGTAGAACAATGAGACATGGATGACCTCTTTAGCACACACCACCTACAAATATTAGTTCCACTTCACTAGAATTTCAGACCGGGGATAGGGGAAAGAGCCTCTACAATTGAAAATGGCTCTCAAAGGTTAGAGACATTCATGTCATCATGCTTGAGGCATCTCTCTTCATTTTTTTACTTGGGAATTAAAATGTAAATATTTGCAACATATGCTTGCTTCACTAAATTGAAAAACATGACATAATAATAACAAGCTATTTAGCAAGCATATTTGGCATCCATGTCATCCATATCTTTTTCAAGCTCTATGCGAGCCTTTACGAGAGCATTGTAGAAATTTTCCATATCAAAATCCTATGGATTTTCTCTATACATTATCAGGTCTGCAAACTTGCTAATCCATGTTGTGGTGGATGAGAAGGTCGAGCCTGGTGTAGGCAAGCCACAACCAATAGCAACAAGAGTGGAGACGACGAGAATAGGGGCAAGAAAAAAGTGGAAGTGAATAAAGATTCAACAGTCTGGATGAAAACAATCATCTCCACCCTCCCTCGACTAGTCTGTGTCATAGATGCATTAATTCAACTCGACACACTTCAAATAGGATATGCCTTTGGCATAAAAAAATTGACTAAGTAAATCCATAAATTTGATATGTATATAGGCCTAATTTTTTAATGAAATTTAGCAAGTCTCCACATTAGGTGGACTCTTTTTGTGTTATAGTTTCCATAAATGGTAAAATGTAAGTAAATGGGTATGTGCAAGATCATGATGAGCTGAAAAGTGGTGATATGATGGGTATGTGCTGGTTATGTGGCTGATGACTTTTTTTTACCTGAAATTGATGAAACAAAAAAGGTTTTTAAAGGAGATTCTCAACTTTCCACCAATATAAATTATGCTTGACTTTGAATTTAATAAATAATTATTATTCATTTTCTATTTGAATTACAACTAAAGTCCTAATTGATAGGCTAATTGAAAAACATCTATAGCTTTCAAACAGTATCACATTTTTTGAATCCAAAACATGTGTCACATTCTATGCTTTGCATACTATAGGATTAAAAAAAAAAATGAGTTTCATAAAGTTTTTACCAAGTTAAGGTTGTAAGACATACAAGTGTTTCTATTTTTTAAAAGTTGTAATAAAAAAATCATAATTAATTATTTACTTGAAAAAATATTACAAAAAATTATGCATCACATCAAGACATGAGTTCTCTACTTATATCTAAAATATTATAAAAAAATATTATCATTTTATTGTGGTTAGGGTTGTCAGACAAACACCAACTTCTTATTTTTCCCCTAAAATTTAAGTGCTACTGCATTGAAATTTCAAATTTTCACCAAATAGATTTAAAAAAAAAAAAAACCTAGTAGTTTAGAAACTTTATTCAATTTGCTACAGATTCTATTCTTACATATTTTGCTTGAGAATAATATGTATATATATGTATATATAAGCATGTATATGTATATGTATATGCTAACAACAACATATATATATATATATAACTTATTCAAATTTTTACGTCAAGTTTCCTAACTCTGATTTTTCTGAATTTTTTCGCCACTTAAGGGCTTGTTTTTTCCACGTTGATCCCGCACATACCCAAATATATGATTTATTTTTAAACTTTAATGAATATCATGCCTTTGTAAGTATTGAATAAATTAGGTTTAAAAGTCACACAATCATTTAGGAAATTTTTTTCTATGGATTCAAGAGAATTCTTGGTCATTTGAATCATGAAAGATCTATACTTCAAGTTTGTTTTGTGTGAAGAATTAGGTACAAGATGAATGTGACAATAGTGAACATCCTACCATAATATGATATGTTGTTATCAAGGACATAGATAGTAGCAATTAGACTCAAATTGATTATTTCTATGGCATTCTCCTTAGCAGTGACACTCACATGTCTCTAGATAGGGAATCAAGAAATCAAGATATTATTAAGTATCCCAATAATCTTCATCAATCTATTTGTTATATTGACATAGATATATATAACTTTAGGATTATAATGATTATTAGTGCAAAAGGCTATAATGATAGATACATTTAGCTCTATAAACCAAGATATGTAGTCAAATGACATGTGGATCATGAATTTTAATAGTGCTTGTTTAAAATAAAGTGACAAAGATGGGGCATTTTTTATTTATAAAAAAATTCAATCTTCAAATCAATATTTTAATGTGCAAATAATGTAGCAATGTATGAGTTTCTACTATTAGGATTGAATATTGGCTTAAAGCTTATTGTAAGACTTATTAGAGTGTTGGGAGACTTGGAATTAATCATTTTCCATATCTGACACTAGTGTGATTAAAAAACTAAAATATTAAATAAATACAAAATTATTTACATTAGACAATATTAAGCTATTTAATTCTTTCTCCATAGATTTGTTAGAGAGAGAAAGAACAGTAATGTTACATTTCATTATGCATACACCCACTAAGACAGAGGAAAATATATTGATTATATTTTCAAGAGTAGATATTTAATAAGGCCTTCTATCTCTTATAACATCCATTACTAGTGGGTTTTTAATGATGATTATGATCTAATAAAATTTCTTAAACACATTGATGAATACCAAAACTAGGAAATAGATTTTTGACATTTTCTTGAAACTATGGATGGTAAAGGTATTATATTTGGATGAAAATTCATTCAATTAAAAAATCCCCTAAAGGATTAATTGTCTTAAAGTTAGCATTTTATAAAGCTAAGAATAATTTAAATAAAACTTTAGATGTGCATGAGAAATATTTAGAAGAGACCAACATAGGCATAAAATCTCCCTAAGAAAAGATTCACTTAAAAATCAAAATGGGCCCCAAATTTAGAATGATGTTTCCCACTATTGTAAGGATGTAGTAGAGATTATTTCTAAGGTCATATAATATCCTAAAATTGTATAGGGAGGATTATTTTTAACATGAAACTGGGTTGAAGGAAGATGCCAAGAATTTTAGGTAGAAAAAGACCAATAAATCCTATACTAGCTCCTAAGATGTAGTAGGATATTTCAAAGATCGAGGAGGAAGAATGAGTCCTAAAAGGAATTCAATGTCGATTTAAATTTTTTTTGTAGTTAGGAAATATAATGAGCATATTAGATTATGTGCATGAACTTTAAGAACCTTAATATGTCCCCTATTAAAGATAATCGCATTCTACCAAATATGGAAGTAATGTTAAAAAAGGTGAGAGGATGTGAATTTCTATCAATGATGGACAAAATATCTAGTCATAACTAGGTCAAGGTAAGTGAGTCTAAGCACTATAAAATAATATTCACTATTCCATGGGGTACATATAAGTTTATCTACAAATATCTTTTGGTAGATAATAAATGTAGGTATTACATTTCGACAAGCTATATATATATTGT
>VDFB02318862.1:0-29380 GCA_007258455.2 Sequoia sempervirens
GGTGCTTCCAACCTCCCCTGGAAGAGTCCCACAAGTGTGTCGGCTTGGGCTAGTTGACCTTTATCCTTTTCATTTTTCCTTTCCTTGGACTGTCCCTTAATTTTCTCCTTAGCGGGTTACTTTCCCATTTGCTGATTTGAGGTACATCCTTTTTCTTGCCTATAATTTCATGAATTACTGGCTCATATGGTGGATCTTTGAAAGAGACTCTTTTAGCTAGTATTTCTTATGTTTCCTTGGAGGAAGGAGTCCCATTAATAACTCCAAAGAAGGTGTGTCTAACTATAGGGACCTTGAGTAACTTAAAGGAAAACAAGTTGATTTTTACCTTCTTGAATTCTTTAGCAACATATTCACCCATTTGCTCAATTTCAGCCTCAAAGGCTCTACCTATGGAAGATCTATCTGGCTATTTTTTCATTTGACACAACTGTTTGTTCTTATTGAGGTATTGCATTGGTACATGGGGGAGACCCATATTTTTGTTAGCATTAGGGCCAGGTGGGGTGCTAAAGTTATTGGGTGGAGTGGAAGTAGTGAAAGGTCCTCCCATTTGTCGATTTCTCAAGAAATATGGAGATGTTCTTTGGTGAAAAATTTGGACCTCATCCTCACAAAAATCCTCCTCATCTACCAGACCATTATCTACTGAGTTAAACAGTTGAGATAGAGTTTCTTCATTACTTACCTCTTTTATTTCTTTGTTCTTTAGGGAGGTAGTCTCGATTTCTAGCGCATTGTTGTCACTCCACGGAAAGGGAGCTTGATTGACCACAAGACAGGAGGAGTCATATAGATTAGATGAGACTAAATCTTGGCATCTAACACTATCAAAAACATTCTGAACTTCAACCTGGAAGATCTCCACAGCCATGAGGAACTCGGGGCAATCCAACTCAGAGTGTCTATTTGTCTTATGAATCCGACACCATCCGAATAAGGCAGCCTCAACGAGGTACACTCCATTGGTCATTTTCTCAGTATTAGTAGGTTGATCAAGAGGAGTGGGAACACCTCTATTGTTTTTCCTTGTATTCCATGTCCGGTTATGCCTCTGTGAGGTCCTCCTTTTGTAATTCTAATTGGAACTCTGCCCTCGTTCATAATTTTTCCCAAATGAGGTACCTGCATCATGATTATCCTTGTTCTCCGAGTTGAGACTAGTCTGAATGTTGTACTAAGAAGCTTGTAGCTAGATGTTCTAATTTCTCAAGTGTTTCATCTCCGTGGACATCTTTCATATCATCTATGTTAGCTCATCCAACTAATCCTTCTTTGTATTGCTCAACTACGATGTTTGATTTTGGAGAAAGATAGGTTGTGTTGTTGGTTGGTTTTGCTGAGTAGGCAGAAATTTGGGCCCTTGTAGGTATACGGGAATTTGAGGCTGCTGTGAATATGCTTGTTGTTGTTGGGGCTATAGATAATGAGGCACGAGAGGTGCTTGATTCATGGGTTGTCCCAGATGAGGAACTATGGAAAACTGTGGCACCTGGTTCATAAGAGGCGTAAGTTGTTGGAGAGCTTGATTGAGCCCTTGAATCTTCATAGGATGTGTGACCTGCCCCAAGGAAGGAAACGGACCATAAATGTTTTATCCCAAGTCTATGTTGGCTTTGACTACCTCAAAATAAGTGTCCAAGAGTTTTGTGGGTGGTGGGTTCATTCTTTTCACAAATACTATAGTGAGATTGTCTAGGGTGGTGTAGTAGACAGGCAAGACAATGGCATCATTGAGTGCATATGGATCTTGTAACCTCGACTATGCTTGGTGAAACCAATAATTGAAGGATCCTATTGGATCATTAATCTCTCTACGAATAGACATGAACTATTGATACAACTCTGAAGGGCTGACCGAGATCTTGTATTTCCTCAAGAAGGCATTCATCAAAAGGTCCCAAGTGGTAATGGTCCCCGTTGGTATATTGATGTACCAGTAGAAAGCCTCTTCTCCCAAGGAATAAGGAAATATTTTGCATGCCATGTCCTCATGATTGATTTTCATATCCTTCAATGTTGTATGAAATATTTTGATGTGCTCCTCTATTGTCCTCTGTGGATCCTGAGGATTGAATTTCGTGCAAAATATCTCCAGGTTTGTGGGCATGTCATGGTAGGCATTGAATAGTAATGGAGAAGGATTATTCCCCAGCCAAGCCATGAGGGGAGGCGGAGGTGGTATTTTTTGTTGAACAAGAACTTAGGGCTACACAAGGGCAGTAGCAATTGGGACTATGCCTTGGACTTGGAAGGCATGGACTAGGGCAACACCATGTTGTGGGAAGCAAGTGGCTAGAAAATAGTTTGAGATGGATGAATGGAGGAGGTGGAAGTGGAAGAGGAAGGATGAGTGTGGGGTGAATAGAAGGAGGAGGGAGTTCAAGATTAAGGTGAAGTGGATGGAATGGAGGAGGAAGAAGAGGTTGCGTCCCCTCTTTTAGTCCTTCTAGCCCTTGTAGGGGGCTATAGTTCTTGAAATTCCCCTTTATTTGGTGCTCACCTTAAAACTCTCTAGAATCTTTTAGGGGAGAATGAACTGATTCGATCTAGCTTAACTCAAAAGGCCCTCCTTATAGCACTAGTTTTGTTGATATGTTTTTTATGCACTTTCTCAACACAGGCAATGCACAGGTGCACTACCTCTTGAAAGGCAGTCTCCAACAACAAGTTGATGAAAATTACCCCAAGGTCTCTCAGGTGTTAGGTCATGACTTGCTTGGAATGTCTCAATTGTTTTGATGTGATTTTGTTGGTAATCATAGGGTAGACTTACAAAGTTAAGTTGGAGGAGAATCAAATCTTCCAATGGAGTTCTTAAGATGGGAAATTTGATTCACAATTGTTGTAGGTTCAAATAGTAGTCTAGAACTCCTATTTCAACTTCAGATTTGGCTTTACAATGTGCAATCAACCTTGTTCAAAGTCATTACTAAAAAAAGGAAAAATGGAAAGGGAAGGGGAAAAGTTCCTAGACCTGAAACTAGAAATGAACAATCATAATGGTGGACTGTACTATAGACAACCTTCCTAAAACTAAGTTTCGCTTAACCAGATTGTTTCATAGTCTCATGAAACTAGTGCAAGATTCTAATGAATGCAGATTTTCAACCATTCATTCACCATTAGCATGAATAAAAGGTAGAAATTTAGTGCATCTTTCAATTTATGCCCAGACTAACTTCACACAACTATTTACCATCAATAAATAGAAAAAAGTATGGACAAGGAAGGTTGTCAACACACAATAGAATTCTTCAATATCAATGCACAACATTAACTAATGTACTAAAGCAAGCTAAAACATATAGAAAAAAAAAATTAATCTACTCAAATTCAATAACTAAGAGAAGAAGAATCATGAAACATGCAAAGGAACCCAAGAATCCACCAAAGTCAATGAATTTCTATTAAAATTCCAGAAGCATGTCATTACAGTTCAACTCAACTCTCTCTTGAAAATGAGAGGAGACCCCCTATTTATAGTGTCCAAAAAGAAAAATGAATGGCCAAGATTCACTAAAAACTAGGGTTTCACCTACCCCCAAATATATTACAATTTAAAATTACATTGTCTTTTAGCCTATTTTGTCCTCTAGTGAGCAGCACTGTAGCTTTTTGGTCTTCTAGCTGATTTCCTTTTACTCTAGCTACTTGGTGAGGATCTCATCATCAATTACGGGATTGCCTTCACTTTTCTTCATAGTGGCGTATTCCACAAACTTTACAATCAACACCTGGAGCTTATTCCATTCCAATATATCCAACTGGATCACTTGGAAATTTAATTTCCTTGATTTGCTTGTAATCTCATCGCAGTCTTTGTCACATTTCTATGTGTTCTTTATTACTTACTCAGATTGAGCAAAGGATCATGGAGCAAAACCCATGAAATCCGGATTCAGTGCATCCGCGGTCCCATTCTCCATTTTCTTGTGGAAGTATGGCTTCAATTTCTCTGGGTCCAGCTCACTAGCAGGCACATCAAGATCTATCATCAATCTCATATATTTTCCACAGTTTGTCCTTATTTCTTTGACCCAATTGAGAGCAAGCTCTACATCATGAAGCACTCACTCTAACACTTATTTTGTATGATCTAGTCTCATCTTCCATGTCTCCACAAGCTAATGGACACCCTCTACTAGAGAAAACTCCTTCTCCCAGGATTTATCAAGTATCTTGAGAATAGCGTCAAGCTTAAGATACGTGATTCTACATAGCTATGGGAAGTCGGTGCCGAACTTCCTTATCCATTCAAATTTCTTTTGCACCTCCAGGAACTTTTTTGTGGTCCTGCTAACATGGCCTATGCCCATGTTTCCATTATAGAGGACTTTTTGGAACCAATCTTTTGTGGCCTTTGTCCAATTCTTTCTTTTCTCTAACTTATCGATGTGATCCTTGGACAACAATTGTGGTGGTTCTGAGGATGTGGTGGGGAGCTCTACAATTGATGACCACTACTAAATGCAAGCTGTCAGATCCGCCACTTGTGCTTTTAACTCCTCCTTGGAAGTCTTATCCTTATGCATTTGGTGCACAATAGTGGCAACGAACCATTGAAGATGGTCAATTTTTTGCTCCCTCGTGGTCGTTCCAAGATCAAGGGTAGAAATATTATAACTTACCCCTTCTCCCACAACTAGAGTGGCTATTTGTATAATACTATATCCTAATGCATCCATTGTCAGATGAGATATGACCTTTGGCCTCTTTTCCTTATTTGTGCTTATTTGGGCTCGAGTCAAAATGGCCTCCAACCTTGCCTTTGGGTCCCTCGAGGCTGGGGTCTTCTTCTCCAATTTCTTCTCAAGCCATTCAGGCATCTGAGATTCTCCTTTTGGTGATTCATGATCACCTTCTTCTTTACGAGCATGTTGGATTTCAATTTCCTTGTTTCCTAGAGCCTCTTGTTCCGTCCTTTCTCTTTCTTCTTCATCATAATCCCAGACGAACACTATTTCCTTCCCTAGGGATTCAACAGCTACATGTATTTGGGGCTATCCTCCCCTTCAATGGTTTTCTCTTCTTCATCTTGGTCATGCCTATGTTCTTCATGATATTCCATTTCGGGCTCTTTTGGGCTTCAATCTCTTCCTTGGGTTTATCTTCTTCTTTCTTTTCCTCTTCTTCATGTTGAGACAACATCTCTTTATCATGCTTGAGGCTTTCTTCTTGTTCTTTCGATAGAGGCATCCCCTTATCATTCTCAGGACTTTTATTTTGTTCCCTAGTTGGTGGTTTGGTGTCTTCCTCCATTTCATTTTCAGTGTTCTTCTCTTCATCAGAAGGTGGCCTCTCTATTTCTTCTCCAACATTCTTGAGTTGTTGAGCCAACTCCTCCTTGAGTTCTAGGTCAAAGGTTTCCACAATATATTTGGTACTCGGCTCTTCAGTGTCTTCCTCAGATGATTGTGTTTCTTCTTCCTCTCCTTCACGCACCACTTTACCTATCACTAGATGTCGGTACTCAGGGTACTCATGGTAGTCATCTGCTTCCTCCATCTCTTTTGTTGCTTCTCTTTCTTTCCTCTCCAACTCTTCTGATATTTGCATTGTTGCTTTCATTTTTGGTGGTTCAGTTGGAGTATGGATAGGAAGGTTTGCAACTATCTGCGCGAAGGCAGCTTGTATTGTCAGGTTTATTAGTACCCTAGATAGCTTCGTTGGGACATTCTACATGTGGCAGATGAAGGCTTCTGGGAGAGATAGAGCAGGCATTGGAATAGTTTCTATAGTCAATGGTAGATGTGTTGACAGAGACATGGAGGAAGAGGAGAGAAAAGAGGTAGTGGCAGAGGAGGAGTCTATAACCATGACTTTTGTAGTGGGTGGGGTGGAAGCAAGGTGGACTGAGATATCCACCATGGGTGGAGAGATAGAAACCACTGCCTGAGAAGCAGGCAGAGGGGAAATAGTGGTGGAAATGTTAGCAGGCAGCGATGACTGCAAGAGTAGAGGTAGCAGGTGGGGACTTTGGTTGTTCGGCCTCCAGTTCTTCTCCTTCATGGAGCAGGTCCTCCTAGATGGTAGAAATCTCCGTAAAACCACTCGATGTATTTGACTTCTTGGAGGTTTCACCCTCCAAGGCTTTTCTCAAGTACACGCTAGGTTTAGGCTACCATTCATTCATCTCTTTTCTCTTCCTCAACCTGGTGGCTAGAGGAGATTTTGAAGTTTCTCTTGATAGGGTAGTAGTCGTCCCACTATCAGTCTCACTTCTCAGCTCATCTTCAAGTTCCTCATATGTCACGGTCACTCCTTGTAGCCTCAATTGGGTGATCTGCCCATCAATCCATCCTTTGGTTCTTTCCTCGATTGGCTTTGTCAGAATATCAAGTTCATTGACCTCTTCTTCACTCCAGTCGATTAATGGCAGTGGGAGATTAGCAACTACACCATATCGAGGATCAATCACGATATTTTCATCCTCCACTATTTGATCTAGAACAGGGAACAAGTTGACCCTCTTGAAAAAGAACGTAGTCATGCACATGTAGTGCCTCACTAGCACTTCTTTTTCATCCTTCCAGTTGGCCCAAAAGTCCTCAACATCATGCACATGGATGTGTTCCAACCCGACCATCTTTTTGAGTTTTCTATAGGGGTCCAAGTTATAATCCACAAGTTCTTTATCTGAATGGTATACACACTGGGATGTGTGGATATCATACATCCATTGGTTGAAGGAGAGGGGATAGGGAATCCTTTCCTTATGCTTGCTACTTAAGAGGGTGTGTGCATGTTGCATCTACCGAGAGAGGTCTAGCAATATTATCCAGTTATTTGGATATCGAGGCAGCTTGTATGGTTTCTTTGAGAAACCTTAGACATGAATATAGGTAAACTTTGGAAATTGTATGAATAAGAAACTGAACTAGTGGAGGAAAAAGTTAGGGCTATGTGAGACCCTTCTTTCAAAGTCACCCCAAAGCAATCTGATAACATGGCCTATGAAGGCGTCATTGACTCTGTAGTAGTATTTCTTGAAATTTTTATATTGGAGTTGGGGATACCTTTCATAGACCTTTAATTCCCTACCTAGAGCCTCATTTGAAGCCCTAAACAAGCCTTTGTATTGCATCTGGTCAACCAATAAATAAACAAGGTATGAAGTCATGTAAAATTGTGAGGTCTTTTTCATAGCCACAAATTGCTCATGCAAGAAATTACTAATTATGCCTGCCTATTAGAACTTGGTTTTTCCTTGGAGGATCTCTTCCACAAAATCTAACATCCACTCCTGGAAGAAGGCTATCATCACAAGGCCCATAAATTTTCTCAATAGGGTTACCAAGTCATGGTAATCTTGTAGAAATCATTGTGGAAGAGCTCTTGGGGTACTTTAGCTACATTTCCCCTCTTTTCTTTTAACCAATACTGATTGATGATATTTTTTCACTTGAGGGGGTCAACATCCCACATCTCCTTGGCATCTTCTTTGGATGCTTCCTCCATCTCACTGAAGGTAGGCATATGCAAAGCATTCCCTATTGATTTGGCCAATAGGTCAGCCAATACATTCCCTTCTTGGTCCACAATTCCTTTCGTATCCTCTTGATTGGCCTCCCTACAAGCCATCACAAGCTCAGGAGCAACGAGAGCGGGTAGGAAACCAAGTACTTTGGCCATCCCATTGCTTCTAATATTTCTAAACTTTTATGTAGTGGGGATGATCTGGACCCTTTGCTTGAATTCATCAATATCTATGTGTCCTAGATTAGTATCTAAGATTTCTTTCCGATCTGTGGCGACCTTTGAGTTGAGGGGTTCCCCTTGGAACTTGTACTTCATTTTATCTCTATCCTCTTTTCCTCAGGGTGCTTTGGCTAACTTATTTCCCTTATCTTTCTCCATGGCCACCCCCAAAGATCCTGCACCTAGTTCCATATATACTGCATGCGAGAGAGTAGAAAACATTTTCAAGTGTAAAACAATGGGAAAGTTAGCCAATATCCTGTAAAATGATTTTACATTAAATAATTCATCATTTTTGAATCCTAAAATCTCTTCTAGATTGACATTAACCTTTCACAGGAGGGAGTTACAACAATTTGGGCCCAAGGGTGCAGACTTCCCTAGGCTAGTGGTCATTCTGCAAAAGGGATGACAATCGGGGCACGACAACCCACCTATCCCAACCTGCATCAAATTTAGTCATAAGGTGGGGTCCAATAGGGAGGCCAATTCATTTTGGCACGTGGGTTGAGATCAAATTGATATTTTGGAGGTATTAGGCTCATCTTTCAAGCATGTGGGTGTAGCAAGTTGCCTAGTTGTTTGAGGGCCTATCGTTGAAATGGTGTTGGAAAGGTGGCATTCTGCAGGCAGTGTTCCACCATGTAGGACCCACAGCTTCATGAGGTGGTGGATTCTTCGTCGCTGAAGTGCAGGATGTCTGGAAGGATGTGGGTTGGGGGATGCGAGATGACGCTGGGGAATAGCCATTTAAAATGACAAAAGCCAAATGGATGCCCGGTGGAGGAGATCTGCATTGTCAGGAAAGCAGAGGGCTTCGACATTCACTTCATTTTTTATTGGTCAAGGAGCAACATAAGGGTCGAGCCCCACATAGCGGGCCGATGGAGGTCTACAACTATTTTTTGAATGGCATAAGTGGGATGGAAGTTTGCATACGGTGATCCGTAAGGGATGGTCCATCCAAGGTTTATCATTTGATTTTTTTTGTTTTGGTTCAGACAGATGTGGCAGGTTTAGGACCCGCAATGCGGAAGGTCGGCTTGCATAAGCCGTTTGGAACAATAGATAGCCCACAACAGCTCGCATACGAAGGTCCACGGGGTGGGGCCCATAAGGAGGCTCAAACTTAATCGGTTAATTTGCAAAGGAAAATGACTGACAAAGGTGAGGTCAAAATCTGCAGAGAGGGTGGAAGCTAAGGTTTCTCCTTTTCAAGTGGTCATTCATGCATCGACGAAATGCCACCGGAGGTCTGTAGAGGATGACCCACATTCTTAGGTTGCTGCTCTTTGACTTGGATGGCGGGCAAGAGGGCAGATCCCGATAGGTGGGAAGACAGGCCATGAAATTCATTTTAAATGGCAAGGCCAAGATAGAATTTTGCAAGTAGAAGTTCGTAGAGAGCAACCCATGATGAACCTATGCTTAGGTATTTTTCCAAGTTCAAGTTTGTTGGATGATCAACGGGGCGGGGTCCACGTGCCAGAAGGTCGTGATCGGATAGTCGTTTGGAATGGTGAAGTTTGAAGGGAACTTCGGAGGCAGAAGCCCACAGATGCAAACCCGGGTAGGTCCAAAGATTGCTTCGTTTAGGCTTTAGGATTTTGAACCAAGTTCAAGGTGGCCGAGTGAAGGGAGCCTCTCGTCGAGGAAAACCCGATGGGGGCATTTTCCATTTTGAATCTAAACTATTTCCAAGCCAAGGTAATGGTGTTGGCTGGGTTGTGGGCCCACAGAGCACAGATGCTATGGACCGTGAGTTCCACAAGTGGCACATGGCGCAATTTTTTAAGTTTGTTAATATTTCAATTCATGGGTTTTGTGTGCCTAGGTTTAATCTAGTCAATTTCAAGTTTTCCTCCTTCAGATTTAGAAATTTTATGCTGAAATCAAAGAAAACTCAAAACATTATTCACAACAAAAAACCTACCTGTGCAACCTAATGAAGAAGGTCAAGCAAACAATGGGTAACAGCTTGGATTCGGTGAATGAACATCACGGGTGCGATGATAGTGCTTGTAGGGCTCTCTGACTCCTTTTTTGAACAACTAACAAGTGAAAATGATAGCTCAAGAGGGGTTATTTATAGAAAATAGTGCATTTAATTTCCCTCATAAATGTTCATACAATGGAATTTTGGGTTGGTGAATGGGCAGCAACTCGAAAACAGCCTTAGGAAAGGCGGAGTCCGCTAGATGGACGATAGCCAACAGTTAGCTGCTTGGGGTTAGGAAATGAAATGGAACCAAAGGATGCAGGTTTCGTGGCATGGAAGAGTGCCAAACAATGGTAGTTTGGAATGGTCGGGAGGTCGTGGAAACCCACATGGGGTGGCCCGCGAAGTCGAACCTGCCCGGCTCCAAAGACACTAGTTCTAAATAGTGAAGAAAAATAGCTAAGGGAACTTTGTGAAGGCCTAAAGCCTTGAGAATTTGAGGGTGGAGAAACATGGTCACTTCAAAATGATTCCTCTAAGACTTGACCACTCTAAACACAAAATAGGGGGCATGCAAAACAAAGCGGTGACAAAAGTGACCCAACGAAGCGAAAAGAAAGAGGGTCCCCATTTTGAACAGGGCGTGTGTGCTACAAGAACAACAACTGCTTCATGAAAATTCTCTTGAAGAATAACCACAAAAAAAACCTCCAATAATTCCTCAGCATCCTCCAACAAAACAACAAAACATATTAGGGAAAATTAAAAATAATAGAAAATAACTTGAGTTAATTACAAGGTTGAAAGATTCAACAAGAACAAAATCCCATAGGACTACCCTTGCTCAACCACTAGAATCCATTGTTTCTCATGTATAATCTATTAGTAGGAAAATAACAGTTGATCTAACAAGAGATAAAAACAAAAACAATTTTATGCAAACAACTTATCATATGAACAAGTTAAAGAATTAAAAGAAATGTGACTTGTGTGCACTCTTTGTTGACCCATGAACTGATCAAACATTACACTGTGCATGAAAAAGGTTCCCTATCCATCAATGCCACCACCAAGGGATAAATAATTTTTTTTAGGAAAGGTGGTGGATGGGTTTTTAGCATCCTCTATATGATAGTTCTATGAGGCAGCACAATACTTTTTGAGTAAACTCTATTATGAGTTTGTCCTCATTTGGATCCAAAATTACCTTGACATGTGGGATTTCCAAGGTAGAGACCTGGGGGCTCCGCATAGGACAGTGTGGGGGAACAACTTAACCAAACTAGGCACCAATACCACTCACTAGACCAGAGTATCATCATGTGACTATTTGTTCCATTATGAAGGAGGGTATCAAGGTAGAGACCTTAGAGTCGATTATATCACTCACTCATACCCTTGCACAACATACTATGACTCTAGTATAGGGTGATGTGAGTGACTCTTTTAGGTGTCAAGTTCCACCTCATATATGTTGGTATTGTGGGTCTCTCTATGTTTATGATCATGAGGATAGTCAAGATGCATGTGTCCAAAATAAATCTATAGTGGATCAAATGGCCATGATAGAAGCTCTATTGAGTGATATATTCAGCTTTGATAGTCAGATAAATGTCAACAAGTTCATTTAATTCAATTTATTAGATTTTATTTTATAATGTAATATTAACTAAATTAGTAGAATGATTATAATGAAATTTTAGGGTCACGGTGCTCACCCTACTTACAGTGGTCCTCCACCTTCCTATTACATTACAATGACGAGTGTAGAGGTATGTAATTAGTAAAGAATTATAAATATTACATGTTAATAGTTGAATCTTATATGAATGGTATTCTTATCTCACTTTGGATGTTGAATAGATTAATGCCAGGCCTTCAATATATAGACATGTTTGTCAAGGTGCTCATCAAAATTTCACTCAAGTAGTATAGAGAATTTTTAATTTTAATACAAAATTTATAAAATAATGTTAGGTAGTTTTGGTATTCGAATAATTTTGTTTCATTTTTAGATGATTTAAATAGATACTCCTCATGATATTCATATGACAATAGAGCATGGTGTTTCTATAGCAGTAGAAATTTTGATGCCTTTAACAAAGATATGAGGTAGATTAGTAAATTTCACATTATATTTATTGTTTTATCTATCTGTTATTAAAAATATAACGATATTCATTTGTAGTTTATTTTCTATTTCCATATGGTTGTCATAGGGATTCACAAAACTAGATCTTGAATGTGCCCCCGTCGTGGATGAATCCAGTGACTATTTGTATGTGGTCAGTGATTATTTTGTTATGTCATTCTATAATTCACTTTCTATATATTAATATCTATACCTTTTATTGTGTTAGGTGGAGGTCTAGGAAACTTTAAATAGGAGGTTCAGCGAATGAGTTTGAAGGATAACACCATTTTATGCATCTCCATCCTTCTGAAAATTAAATGCATCTCGTGATCTCTTTCCTTCCCCTAGAGGGAAATGACTACATTAGGGTCCTTTGTTGTATTCCTATTTGACATTTTTAACATATATTTTGTATTATATATATGTGACATTGTATGTATATATGGTCTTGTTGTAAGCCTATATGGATTTCTTGTATATATGTTATACTTTTATCAACATATAATTTTGTATACTTATATGAATTTTTAGCTAGTATAAATATTTTTTACCAATGGTGTCCACATTTGCATTATAAATGATTAATTGAATGAATGAATAATAAATTGATGCAACTATAAATGATTAATTGAATAATTGAATAAGGATCAATTTTACTATGTAATTGATGAAATAATTGTAATTAATCATTCATAATTTTTCTCAAATGTGTTTATAAGGCATGTGAATGAGAGTTTTAAATAGTCAAATTCCTTCTAGGGGTGTAGGATATCTTAAAGGTTGGGTGTTTTCACACATGTTTCATGCCTTAAAGCTTCTAAATATCTTGATCTTTGTCACTATCATTTCAAAGTTGTGATTTCCTTTTCTTTTATGGAAAATTTTCTAATTTCTACAACTAATTAAGAAAACCATCATTTTCCTTAATGGTCTTGAAGACTATTCATTGTCCTTTAAATAATGGCTTCAAAATTCCCCCTATAAGCACCTTGGATACCCTTGATTTAAAAAATAATAGGCCACTACCTCCATGTTTGGTCCTTATCACTTATCTTCTATACAACCCTCTACAAGTGACCTGCACCCTTTTATCCTTTTGAGCTCATTAAAGTACCACAAGATTTTCTCATTATTTTTTTACTCCTTGACTTGTTGTAATTATGAAGGTGTTGTCATTGATTTCAACTATGTGTTGAGGAAGGTTGTTACATGATGAAGATGTCGAGGATATTGAGAAAATTGTGAAAAAGAGGAAAATAGTTTGTTGCAATTTGTGCATGTATAGTCAAGATTTTGAATAAGTGTTGTGAGTACATGGAGCTATCTTTATGTTGTATTTTTTGGAGATGTGTTTGAATGAATTAATGTGCTAAAATGGTGTCTCTAGTGCTTGGTTCCGAAGTAATTTTAAGAAAATTTAATAAATAGAGAAAACAGTGTTGTGCAAGCACTATGTTCAGAACGTGCTCCAAGATGTGCTCTATGTTTCTTATGTATTGATGATATGCATGTGCAGATATGACATGTTTTTCAAGGTTTTTAGTAGTTTCTATATCCATATTTTGGGTTTTTGGATTATTGTGTAGAGTGATACATGTTCACTAGTGTGTGAACTAGGTGTTCAGTGTTATTTGTTGTGGTCTGGGAGAAATGTATTTGCTCTGCATTTCTTTGTAGTTTGGTTTCAGGTTGTGCAAATCTAGGAAGTTTCTTATGTTTTTTATACCTTTTAGAATTCAAGATTGATCTTGATTTGGTGCAGTACCATGTTTGTTTCATGTCTTAGTATGTGTATGAGGTTAACATGATGTTTTGGGTTGAAGTATTTCTATGATGTAAGAACTTGGATGAATTCTTTGTTGGATCTCAGGTGGTTTGTGGATTACTCCAAATAATGTAAAGTATATTTTTGTGGTATGTGTGTCATATTGATCAAGTGGGAAGTGTGTACTTAATAGTTTTATGGTGTTTAGCATGGGTAATGGCTGACCTAGTATTAACACTACATGAGAAGTCGTTTTGAAGTTTGTGGAAGTGTGTTGAGGTGTGTTAGGACAAATTTTCGTCCTAACTAAGGATAATTTATGTGGGTTTCCTTCATTCCTATCCACCACGAGAATGTTTGGGTGCTGACCTAATTTGAAATTGTAAATGCAAAGAATGTGTTGCCAATCTTGGAGAAGGTTTTCAAGGTTGAGGATGGTATAAATAAGAGTGGTTTTGTTGGAAGATCTCAAGATGGATGTGAGTGATGAATATGGTATGAATTGAAAAAGTGTACATGTCAATTTGAGCATAGCAGTGTGAACTTCAAAGTGTTGGACTTTTGAAGACAGTGAGTTGACGACATCTGTAATATTTCAAACAAGGCTATGAAAGTGTTGGAGTAATTGTGGTGGATTCCTTGTTGCATTGAGATAGTTTTCTATGTGCAACATTTCTCTTCTATCTTATTTTTATATTCTAATTAGTGAGCTTTGGTTGTGAGCCCTATTGGACAGTGTGTCCTATTCTAGTAGTGATCAATTATATTAGTTTTGCAATTACTTATATTATGAGTTAATCCTCAATGTGCTTTTTCCCTCATTGGGTTTTTCCACATAATTCTATTGTTCTCTTGTGTATGGTATTATTGTTTCAATTTTTGTTATCTGCATTTCATGATTAATCACTATAACAAAATAAGGGTTTAATGAATGTTAGTGAATTTGATTACTGTTGAAGGTTTTTGATGTTTTAATTTGATACAACTAATTCACCCCCCTCTTAGTTATCTTGTTCATTGAACAATTGGTATCAAAGCAAGGTTCCTTAGAGAAGGGTGATCCCACAATAGTGGTTTACAATTTTTGGCCAAACTAGACACTGGAATTATTATTTTTAACTAAATCTTCACATTCAAGAACCTATAGCGGCTAAACCGTGAATAATTTGAAGATGATGCAAACTGGAGTCTCATCACATTTTGTCTATAGATTTTTAAAATATTTTTTTCAAAATTTTTGGAATTAGATTGCAGTTGTTTTCCATCTCCCACAAAAACTAGTTTTTTTCAAAAAACAACATTTTTAAAAAGTGACGCACACCATATAACGTATAAATTTTTTTACATTAAGGATAAAATTCTAACTCTTTCAAATTTAGATTTTTAACTCCGATATCTAGTGCTTCCACTTGGCTAGACAATTTTTATTGAATATTTTTTCTTTAATCAAGTTTTGAAGTCAAACCAATTACAATTCAGACATAGCGCGACCGTATAATACATAACTTTTTTTGTATATATTGAAACTCAATTTTTTTATTTTGTTGGATCAAGGATTTCAATATCTGGTGCACTCATATTTTTCAATTTTTTTTTGATAATCTACTATTTTTCCACATGTGTAGAATAGAGACCTTCACTTTCGATGAAAAACCTGTTTAATAAAACTAAAAAAAAAAATACATAATAAAACCAAAATATATTAAAATTATATTTTTTGGATAGCTCGTTCCGAGGACTACCTGATTCTAGTTGGGTTTGTGAATATTCATCCATTTTCATCCTCAACCCGAGCTCCAAAGTGCCAAAATCTAGGTTTTTTTTGTCTCTCAAGGGGGGATGAGGAATAAGGAGTGTTTGAGCAAACCCCTAGGGGTTCATTTGAACTAGGGTTCATTTGAACCTTGGTTCATTCAAACCTTAGTTCATTCGAACCTTGGTTCATTCGAACCCCCCTTCTATAAGGGGTTTTGTTGGCTTTTTTGGTAGGAAAGAATTAAAAGGGTTCACCCGAACCGAGGTTCTAGTGAGCCCCTAATGGGTTCGGTTGAACCAATAGGTTCGTACGAACCCCTAAAATTAGTTTTTTGCCATGCATTCATTTTTTGTGAGTTTTCCTTCCTCACTTCAATTGTAAACCACTTTTGTGGCTTCACCTAGAAGAGCTTAATTGCTTGACGTAGATTCAAGATGGGAAAGAAGATAGAGAACCCTAAGTTTGATGGCATAGGCTATGCATTTTGGAAGACAAAGATGGAAGGATATCTAGCATCCTATGGGTATGAGATTGAAAAGGAAATAAAGACTCAATATGTTGCACCTGCGAATGGTCCAAGCACAAATGATGAAATCAAGGCCCATGAAGTAAATGGTAAGGCAAGATTTATTCTTTTGAATAGTCTTTCAAATTTTTAATTAGTAAAAGGTGTGAATTTCAAGAGTGCTAAAGAAGTTTGGGACAAGCTAGAAATTTTTAATGAAGGAGATGATAAATTTAAACAAGAAAAGTTGCAAAATATAAAGGCACAATTTTAGACCTTGTGAATATCTGAAGATGAAACAATTAGAATTTACATGTAGAAAGTTGATGATTTGGTAAGTGAAATGAGAGGTCTTGGTGCACAAGTCAAAGAACCTAGGGTGGTAAAGAAAGTTCTCAAATCTCTTCTTGATTCTTATAGTAAAAATATATCTACTATTGAGGAAGTCTCAAATTTTAATACTTATTCTAGATATCAATTGTTTGGTACACTAAGTTCATTTGAAATGAGAAATATTGGTTTGAAAAATGGTACAAAAGTAGAGATTGCTTTCAAGGCTGGAAAATAAAAAAGGGTTGAAGATTTAGATGATGATGATCTTGATAATGTGGAAGCTAACTTTGTAAGAAGGATGAAAAAGGGCACCGGTAAGTACAAAGGTAATCTACCCTTCAAATGTTTTAGTTGTGGAAATATAGGTCACTATGCTTCAAGATGTCCAAACAGAGATGTGAACAATAAAAGTAAGGAGAACAAAGGAAAAATAATTAAATGAAGTTACTATGTTATAGAAGATGCTAGTGTT
The DNA here is from genome assembly GCA_007258455.2 of Sequoia sempervirens. Lineage (NCBI taxonomy): Eukaryota > Viridiplantae > Streptophyta > Pinopsida > Cupressales > Cupressaceae > Sequoia > Sequoia sempervirens. Next base: position 16,606 of record VDFB02318862.1, read on the forward strand.
TCTTATTATGGAGATGTTGATGAAAATGAATGCTTGTTCTTAGCATTAAAATATGAATCTACTTCAACTAACTCTGAAAGTTGTGTGTAGGAAAGTGTTTCAAAGAAGAAGGATAAGGTTGAAGCTACTTTGGTTTTTTCTTTTCATGTTAAAAATGATAAAAACTACTGGGTTGTTGATAGTGGAGCTACTCTAATCACACAACCAAAGAAAAAAGTAATTTTGTTAAACTTGAAAAGTATGATGGAGGATTAGTTAAATTTGGAGATGCTTTGGGAGCTAAGATTTATGGAATAGGTTCAATTAGTTTTGATGGAGAGCATAATACTGAAGATTTTTACTATGTTAAAGGCTTAAGACATAATCTTTTGAGTGTTGGAAAAATATGTGGCAAAGGATATAATCTTGCATTTAAGGATGAAATATGTGAGATCAGAAAAAGTTCTAGAACTATGATTGTTGTTGGTAAGAGGACAAATGTAAATATCTATTAGGTCAAGGGTGTTGATGGTCATTGCTTTATGTCTCAAATTAATGACAGTTGGTTATGGCACTGAAGGATGTGTCACATGAATTTTGAAAATTTAGTTAGAATATGTTTAGTTCATGCAATAAGAGACCTACCAATAATTAAAAATCCTATCAATGCCATTTTAAAAAATTATCAATTTGGAAAGAAAATAAGGAGTAGTTTCAAAGGAAAGGAACAATCTGCTACCATACTAGACTAGAATTAATACATACAAATATTTGTGGTCCTACAAGGGTGATAAGTCTTCAAGGTGATAGGCATTTCATGATTTTAATTAATGATTACTCTAGAATGACCTGGGTTACTTTTCATTGAGAAAAATATGATGCTTAGATAGATAGATTCAAAGCATTTAAAGCTATGGTTGAGAATGTAATCGATTTTAAAATCAAATTTTTGAGGTCTGAAAGAGGTGGAGAATTCACCTCCAATTATTTTAGCATGTTTTGTGAAGTTCATGTAATAAAGAAGCTCTTGTCTACCTCTAGAACTCCTTAGTAGAATGGAGTGGTTGAAAGGAAAAACTAGACTATTCAAGAAGCTACAAGGACTATGATAAAAGAAGCTAACCTATCAAAATTCAACTGGAGAGAAGCAATTCATACTATTTTTTACATACTTAATAGATTTCAAGCCAAACAACACAACGACTCCCTATGAGTTGTGGTATGGAAGGATTCCTACTGTCAAGTACTTTAGAGTATTTGGAATAAAATGTTATATCAAAAGAGATGAAGACAACCTAGGAAAATTTGATGCAAGGTCTGATGAAGGTATCTTCCTTGGATATTCTACTAAAATAAAAGCTTACAAATGTTACAACAAAAGGCTAAGAAAGATTGTTGAAATTCAAAATGTTAAGGTTGATGAAGATTTGTAGAATTCAATTGTTATAGACAGATATGTGCCAGATGAACCTTCTTGCAAAGAAGAAGAATAAGAAGAAAAAGATAAGGAAAAGAAAGTGTAGAATGAAGAGGAAGAAGCTTTGGAAAAGACCCCTAAGTATGTTCAAAGAAATCATTTTGAAGAACAAATCATTGGAGACAAGAGGAAAGGAGTATTAACAAGAAGTAGAGCTATTGAAGTTGAGGTAAATCTATGGTTACTCTATAAAATTGAACCTAAAACAGTGAGTGAGGCATGCAAAGATGAACATTAGATGAAGGAAATGGAAGAATAACTTATGTCGACTGAGAAAAATAAAACTTGGGAACTAGTCCCAAGATTGGCAAGGGTATGTGCAGGATCATCATGGAAAAGATAGGCCCTTAAGTGACAAAAAATTTAGAAAAATCAGAGTAAGCCAACTTGACGTAAAAATTTGAATAATTTATCTATATTATTTCAAAAATATGTAAGAATAGAATCTGTAGAAAATTGAATGTAGTTTCTAAACTACTAGGTTTATTTAAAAACAAAAATCTATTTGGTGAAAATTTGAAATTTCAATGCAGTAGCACTTAAATTTCAGGGAAAAAATAAGAATTAGGTGTTTGTTTGACCACCCTAATGACAATAAAATGATAATATTTTTTTATAAGATTTTAGATATAAGTAGAGGACTCATGTCCCATGTGATGCATATTTTTTTGTAATTTTTTCCACGTAAATATTTAATTATGAATTTTTTATTACAACTTTTAAAAAATATAAAAAATTGTATGTCTAACCACCTTAACTTGGTCAAAATTTCATGAAATTCATAAAAAAAGAAAATCCTATAGTATAAAAAGCATAGAATGTGACACATGTTTTGGATTCAAAAAATGTGATACTATTTGAAAGCTATAGATGTTTTTCAATCAACCTATCAATCGGTACTTTAGTTGTAATTCAAATAGAAAATGAATAATAATTATTTATTAAATTCAAAGTAAAACATAGTTTATATATGGTGGAAAGATGAGAATCTCCTTTAAAAACCCTTTTCGTTTCATCAATTTTGGATTTAAAAAAAGTCGTTAGCCACATACCCATCATATCGCCACTTTTTGGCCCATCATGATCCTGCACATACCTGCAAACAAGAAAACAATTGGAACTAAGTGGGTATTAAAAAAAAAACTAAATGAGAATGGAGAAGTGGTAAGAAATAAAGAAAGACTTGTGTGTAAGGGTTACTCACAAATGGAAGGAATAGACTTTGAGGAAATATTTTCTCTGGTGGCTCGGATAAAGGCAATCAAGATTTTTTTGGCATTTTCTAGATACAAGGACTTTAAAGTTTATCAAATGGATGTGAAGTCTTCTTTCTTGAATGGTGAGTTGGAAGAAGAGGTTTACATGGAACAACCAAAAGGATTTCAGTTGTTAGATCAACTGGATATGGTTTTCAAATTGAAAAAGGAACTATATGGATTATAGAAATATCTTAGAGCTTGGTATGCAAGATTGGACAAATATTTGATACAACAAGGATTCAGTAAAGGCACCATAGATAGTAATATTTACTTCAAAATTGAGGAAGAAAAAATATTGATAGTGGTTGTGTATTTGGATGACATTATCTTTGGAGGCAATGAAGCTATGTGTAAGAAATTTGCAGAAGAGATGTAGAAAGAGTTTGAGATGTTTATGTTTGGGGAGATGCATTTCTTCCTTGGGATACAAATCAATCAAACAAACAAAGATATATTTATTTCACAGTCAAAGTATGTCAAAGAGATGTTGAAGAAGTTTGGAATGGAAGACTCCAAACTGGTATGTACTACTATGGTGACAAGCTACAAATTGAGCAAGGATGATGAATCACCTAAGGCTGATAAGAGGAAGTATAGATCTATGACTAGTGGATTGCTATATCTAACTGCTACTAGATCGAATATCATGCATGTAGTTTGTCTTGTGGCTATATTTCAAGAAGATCATAAAGAGACACATGTTGCAGTAGTGAAGAGGATATTAAGATATTTAAAAGGCACTCTGGATCATGGCTTATGGTATCCTAAGGATATTGATTTCACATTAAGTGCATACATAGATGCAGATTGGGTTGGTTGTGTTGATGACAGAAAAAGTACAAGTGTTGGTGCATTCTTTCTTGGATGTAGATTGGTGTCATGGTTGAGTAAGAAGCAAAATTCAATTTCTTTATCCATTGTAGAGGATGAGTATATTGTAGCAGCATCTTGTTGCACATAAGTATTGTGGATGAGATAGACATTCAATGATATCAGAGTAATGTATGATGAGCCTATTTCTATGTTTTGTGATAGTACAAGTGCAATTAACATTTCAAAGAATCTATTGATGCATTCAAGGACAAATCATATATCGATTAGGTATCCTTTTTTGAGAGAGAATCTTATGGAGAATGACGTGAAGCTTGAATATGTATCTACAAAGGATTAGATTGTTGACATATTCACTAAGGCTCTTCCGAAGAATACTTTTGAGTATCTTCAGTAGAAGTTGGGGGTTATTGTCCCTCCTTCTTTGATCTAGATGCATATGGAGATGCATTAGTACAATGCATCCATGGATTCATCTCTTTTCTAGAATGATGTTGGTAGATACCTCTCAGGGGGAGTAGGTCGTATCATATGTTGTCATTATACAAAATTGATCATTTGGTTGTGTGTGCTCCTAAGGGGGGGTATTCAGAGCAAGTATCTCAAGGTTAAGTGTCAACGGGGGAGAAAAATGTAAAATAATTTATCCTTTCCATTGATGTCAAATGGGAAGAAAGAGTCATGTGAAAAATCTTATCTACACAGGGGGAGAGAAAGTAAAATAAAATCATGAGAGAGTGTATTCAAAGTTTTTTTGTCTTTGATGGTTTTTCACATCATGTGTTGCCATCAATGACAAAGGGGGATATTGTTGCAAGTATGAAGGGTTTTTCATTGATGTCAACAAGTTGGTGTTTTCATTGATGTCAACTATGTGTTGAGGAATTTTGTTGCATGATAAATATGTTGAGGATATTGAGAAAATTTTGAGAAAGAGGGAAACTATTTATTGCAATTTGTTCATGTATAGTTGATATTTTGAGGAAGTGTTGTGAGTACATGGAGCTATATTTATGTTGCAATGTCTAGAGATGTGTTAGAATGAAGTAATGTGCTAAGATGGTGTCTTTGGTGCTTAGTTTCAAGGGATTTAGAGAAAAATTAATAAAAAGAGAAAATAGTGTTGTACAAGTGTTCAGAACGTGCTCCAAGATGTCCTTCGTGTTTCTTCTATGTTGATGCTATGCTTGTGAAAATTTGATATGTTGTTCAAGGTTGTTAGTAGTCGCTATATCCAAAATTTGGGTCTTTCGATCACTGTTCAGAGTGAGACATGTTCACCAATGTGTGAACTAGGTGTTCAATGTTGTTTGTTGTGTTTTGGGAGAAATGTATTGGCTCTGCATCTCTCCACAATTTGGTTTTAGGTTGTGCGGATCTGGGAAGTTGCTTATGTTATTTATACCTTTCAAAATTTAAGGTTTCTCCTGATTTGGTGTAGTATCATGTGTGTTTCATGTGTTGGTATGCATATGAGGATAATTGGATGTTCTAGGTTGAAGTATTTCTATGATGAGAGTTTGGAGGAATTCTTTGTTAGATCTTAGGTGGTTTGTAGATTGTTCTAGATCATGTAAAGGATATTTTTTGGTCCACATGTCGTCTTGATCAAGTGGGAAGTGTGTACTTAATAGTTTTATGGTGTTTAGGATGGGTAACTGTCATCCTGGTATTGACACTATGTATGAGAAGTCATTTCAAAGTTTTTGGAAGTGTGTTGAGGTGTATTAGGACAAATTTTGGTCCTAACTAAGGATTTACTTCGGATTCCTTCATTCCTATCCAATGCGTCAGCGGAGAATGTTTGGGTGCTAACCTAATTTTTGAAATTGTAAAGGTAAATAATGTGTTGTCAACCTTGGAGAAGGTTTTCAAGGTTGAGTATGGTATAAATAAGAGTGGTGTTGTTGGAAGATCTCAAGATAGATGTGAGTGATGAATATGGTGTGAATTGCAGAAATGTAGATGCGAACTTGAGCAGAATAGTGTGAACTTCAAAGTGTTGGAATTTTGAAGGAAGTGAGTTGAAGGCGTCCACAATCTTACAAACAAGGCTGCAAAAGTGTTGGAGTAATTGTTGTGGATTCCTTGTTGCATTGAGATAGTTTTCTCTATGTAACATTTATCTTCTCTCTTCTTTTCATATTCTAAGCATTGAGCTTTGGGTGTGAGCCCTATTGGACAGTGTGCCCTATTCTAGCAGAGAGCCCTTGTACCAGTTTTGCAACTACTTATATTGTGATCTAATCCTCACTGTGGTTTTTCCCTCATTAGGTTTTTCCACGTAAATTTGTTGTTCTCTTGTGTATGGTGTTGTTTCAAATTTTTTTATTTGTATTTCAAGATTAACCACTATTTAACAGAATAAGGGTTTAATGAATGCTAGTGGATCTAATTACTGTTGAGAGTTTTTGATGTTTTGATTTGATACAACTGATTCACCCACCCCTCTTAGTTGTCTTGTTCATTCAACATGACTGTCTATTTCCCTTACATAAGGTCACCATAATGGTTCATGCTATGTGTCATGCTTTGTGTCACTACAACCTTTAGACTATCCTTTTGAACTCAATGCTTTGTATCCAATTCTCTATAATGAGGATATTATATAAGGCTAGCTTCTATCCATTCTTCATGAGAACCCTACCCTTAGAAAATAAGATCATATTGTGGTTGTGTAGTACTATCCTTTGAATCATGGGATTTCTAGGATTTCAAATAACCATCCTCTTATTCTTCTTGTTAGACGATTTTCTACTATCATTTCCCACTTGAACTGTCATCCTTTCACTATAATTTTAGGTCTTCAGGCACTTCCTCATGTCTCCATGGTTGTTTCCTTCTTGAATTATAAGGTCACTATGAGTACCATTGTCACTGTCTTAAAAATACTATCTTCAACAATCAGATGTCCTTCATTTCTTTTAATCATTATGTAATAACTATGCAATCAACTTGTAATATGTTGTTATCACCATGCCCCTCATGTCTTGAAGGATTTTTATACCTTTTTAAAAAAAATTCTATTCACTAACTCCAATAAATTAGTAATATATGCATCTAGAGTCATCTTATACCCATATTAATCTCTCATATGAATCTACTTACTTTGATAGCTTTAGATCTTCCCTTTGATAACATAACAACAATGCCTTGCCTTTTGTGAATTTAATTGTATATTGTTAACTTTGTTACTGTCATTTTCCAAGGATTCATTGTCATTCCAGATGTTGTCACACACTCATCATTATCTAACTTGTATAATGACTATCCTCTTATGTTTAATGACAGGACCATGTACTATCCATGATAGTGTTGCTTGGTGGCTTTCATAAGGCCTGCAACTCATGAATACATCTTATTTATATAAAAAGCTTAGAGTTTTCATCACCATGTCTATCATCATAAAATATTACCATTCCTCATACCTTCTTCAATATTTTATGCCAAGTTCTATGCTCACTATCTTTGTGACTTCTCCCTTAGGAGCTTTGAGCTTTTCTTCTTCTTGAAATGTTACCATTTTCAATGTAGTATTTTATTTCTCTACAATATTAGTTCCTTTTTACATTCTTGGAATGATGCTCTCAATTTTTGGTTTGACTCAAGGATGTTGTTTCCTTACCATCCTAATGTCCAATCTAACTAGTTATGCACTGCTCATTAGTGACATAATTTATCATCTTCTACATCATTTCATTCATTGTGTCATGTGAAATTATCCCAATATCATATGAATAGATTTTTTTTACTTCTTAGACTGTATGTGTTCATATGTTTGTCTTCTACCCCATGCTATAGGTCCATGTACATTCTATTGTCCGTGGTAGAAAATCAAGCATAGACAATTTCCTGCTTATAGGGACTATCACTCTCTAATATGAAATCCTTTTTTTAGATGTTACTTAAATATTTTTGATTTGGACACTCATGAATTCTCCTTTGGGGTGATCCCACAATAGTGGGTTACACTTTTTGGAAAAACTTGATATTGAATGAACATTTTGAACTAAATATTAACTTTTAGACACCTATAGCTACTAAACTGTGAGGGATTTGAAAATGATGCAAACTAGTGATTTGTGACACTTTTTCTGTAGATTCTGACTATATTTAAAAAAAAAATTGGAATCAAATTGCATTTCTTTTTCCATCTCCTTCAATAACTAGTTTTCAATAGTAAACACCATTTTCAAAGAGTGGTGCGTACTTGCTAACACATAAAAATTTTTTGATGAAGGATTAAGTTCTAATTTTTTTGAATTTAGATTTTTAACTATGATATTTAGGGCATGCATTTTGTTTCATAGTGTTCTATTGAATATGTTTTTCTTAGTTAAGTTTTGAAGTCAAACCAATTATAGTTTAGACATAGGTTTACTTGCTAACACAACTTTTTTTGTATGTATTGAATTTATTTATTTTGTTGGATCAAAGGCATAGATATATTTTTAGATATTTTTTTTGATAATATACTTTTTTCCACATGTGCAAAACAAAGAGCTTGATTTTCAGTGAAAAACCTATGTTTAGTTAAACTAAAAATAAAACATAATAAAACCAAAATGTATTAAAATTATACTTAATGGAGAACTCATTTCAAGGACTATAATCATCCAGATGGATTTATCAAGTTGATTCCATTCCATCCTCAACTTGAGCCCCAAAACCCAAAATTTTGTAGAAAAATGCACATGGAGGGGGAGAAAGGAAAAAAATGGGGGTTCTAGTGAACTCCCCTTCGCTAGAAGGGGGCTTCACTAGAAGCAGAGGTTCTAGCAAACCCCCCTTTAAATAAAATTAAAGAAAAAAAGAAAAACCCATTAAAAGTGGGTTTGCTAGAACCCCCTCTTCTAGTGACCCCACCCTTCTAGTGAACCACCCCCCCTTCTAGTGAACCTCCCTAAATTTTTTTCCCACCCAAAATGCATTTTCCCTTCCTCATAATTGTAACCCACTAGTTAGTGCCCATTACCATTTTCATCTCTATCCATTTTTAGAGGACAGTATGCACCATGGTTGAAGGAAAATGATCTTTGAGGACCAAACAACCTTTGACATCCTTTCTCTCATTGAAGGTACATTTGCACATCCCCTTTTCTTATTTCAAAACTATCACATGTAGTTAGTGCCCATTACCATTTTCATCTCTATCCATTTTTAGAGGACAGTATGCACTTGCATGGTTGAAGGAAAATGATCTTTGAGGACCAAACAACCTTTTTCTAGACATCCTTTCTCTCATTGAAGGTACATTTGCACATGAAATTATATTGCAACCACATTTTAAGGCATTGGAATTGGAAAAACAGTGAATATGGACATTGTAATACCCTTTTCAAGATGGAAACTAAATTTAGAGGTTATATAATGAGCATAAACCTCTTAGATACCTCCCATCAAAGTTTGAAGATAACCCTAGCTTCTATGAAGAACTATAAAATATTATGCAAAGAGACCTATAGTGACCAAAAACCCTAAAGTGGACCTATTCTTTTTGAGCTCAAACTCTCCTAAAAAACAAACTCCCTCTTTAAGTCATGTCATCTTAAAGTAATTGAAGATAGTAATGTTTCAAGTAAGAATTTTTTTTGTTCAATTTAGCTTAGAAGGATCAAGATGCTTGGGTGCAAAAAATTGTTACACACACAAATATACTAAGAGGGGGGTTTGAATTAATATATCTTTAATTTTTATCCTTATCTAATATATTAATGAAAATTAATGCATCATTAAGGAAATCAAAAGAAACAATGAACACAATCACACAAGATAACACCAAACTTACATGAAAACCATAGAGGAAAAAACCATAGTGAGATAAGTTGCTTGGATCTACTTCCCAAATCCATGCTCACAAAGATAAAAAGATCTTACAATTCTTTTTAAGCACCAACCTATTGGAGACACCAATTCCCCAATATAAGAACCAAATTAGAGAACAAGAGACACCAACCTCACATGAAACACGAGACACCGACCTCAAAATATATTGAAATGATTATACAATGAAACTTATAGACAATTCTCTATTAAAAATTCTCATGGAATGAATTTGCACATTTTTTCTCAATCATTTGATTGCTATGAATACACTCTACTCTCCTTCACCCAAGTTGACTCTATTCTAAAAGATAAAGACATGAAAAGCATGAATAGGTCACACACCCATGTACAGTCATAGTTTTATATAGTTCCTCACACTTTTGTTCCAGATACTTCTATTCCTCACATTTATATTCCTCACACAATCATAAACCTTTTTTTTTTTCTTAAATATCAATTTGGGTGATAGATAACGTTCATATGAAGACTTGGACCAAAAATCAAAAGCACTGGTGAAGGAGAAGACTTCATATCACTACCATGTTAGCCTAAGAAAATCAAATTTTGAACTAAGAAGTTTTTGTTTATCAAGTTTGAATCTAAGTTGTAAATCTTCCTTTTTACAGGAAAATTGAATAGTATATATTCAAAAACTAAAGCTAGCATGATTTAAACCTTTCTAGGGTTTGCCTTGTACACATGTCAACTTTTCACAAACTCATAGAAAAAACACAACTTAACAAATTTGAAACATGAGTTAGCAAAACTCTTAGAACATGTAAAATTTGAAACGTGAGTTAGCAAAACTCTTAGAACCCCTCCAGCTCAGACCTCCTAAATTTCATATTATTAATGTAAAATTTTGAATTTCTATTTTTAATCACATCCTAAAATTTAATGACATCAAGAACATAGATTTTCAAAGGCTCACAACCACTATTATATTAAAATTTCATTATATCACTAATATTTTGTTATGATAAGCCTATATTTACTTTGAAAAAAATATTATTCATTCTTTCAAACCTTTCCACTATGATTTGAGTACACTTTATTGTAAAATCTAAGTTTTGTAATAGCAAAATGCATGGTTGACCTAGAATTGAAGCAAACATAATTGATGTAGTTAAAATGAGTAGTTCCACTCTTCTCTACAATTCAGTTATTACTTACATTATGAGGTAGGAGATATGATTATGACTCATTTGGCTCTAGTTTTTACTTTTTTCACTATTCAAGTAATATGTTAAACAAACCAATTTAAATATTTTGGAGAAGGCTTTGTACTACATTACACATCATTTAACCTTCAATATATAGAGAATTTTAGTTGGTGGCATTTGCGGGTAGGAGAGGTGTACATATTGAGCTATTGCAAAGTTAGTTGATAATATTATATTTGATAACTAAAACTTTAGGTTTATGGCACAACAACACATACACATTGGGTTGTGTAGTAGGGTAGTGTGTTAGTGGAAACAATAAAAAAATATAAATTTTAATCATAATGAGACCATAACCACTGAAGAGAAACTTAACAATAAAGAAGATGTTGACTTCTAAATGTGGGTTAGAGGTAAATATTATAGTGATGGGAACATGCAATGGTTGGTGGGTCTAGGTTTCTAGTATGTCACAAAAACTAACATATGTGCACTTGGTTAGCATGCTAGTTAAACATAGCAAATTTAGATAGGTGGAGTGAAGTTCAATGCATGTGCCTACCTAAAGTTGAAATAAGCTACTTTTCACACTTTTAATGTATATGGAATCAAAAGAAGACACCATTAAAATTGTGTGTAGGTCAATGATTTTCTTATTAAGTAGGAATCAACCTTTTCATAATATTTATGAAATCAAGACATTTATGGTACATGAGAACACTTGGATAGATGTTGCCTAAATTATGTTTAAGTGATGTCTATTTATTTTTTAATCTTGGATCTTCTACTATAAATCATAATAAAAATAATAATAATTAAGAAAGTCTCTCATTTTTACCAATCTTTTATTTTCAAACAAAATAGTTAAAATGTTTCTATCAAAATTTTCTATCCATAAAGAGTAAATTTTATTTATTAAATTAATATTCAATACATGGAAAGCAACATGAGAGTGATGGCCCCATTTAATATGAATTTAAATATCAATTTAGATGTTATATTTAAATGCTAATCTCAATTTAATATTCAATACATGGAAAGCAACATGAGAGTGATGGCCCCATTTAATATGAATTTAAATATCAATTTAGATGTTATATTTAAATGCCAATATCAATTTAGATGTTTATATATATCTTTTATCAAATTTGTATGTCTTCCACCAAATCTTTTTAATCCAAATTATTTAAGTTCTAATAATAAATTGTTCTTTTATATAACTTATATAATTAATTTTGAATTTTGAATTATAATCAAATTCTAACTTTTAGGATTTTACAATGTCTTTCTATCTAAATTAATAAATCTAATCTTTCTTACATTTTATTAGAAGATATTTAAAATTATTATAGAGTAGAATGATAATGAGTTAGAAAGGAAAATTAGAATGTGATTTTTTTTTTAATAAAAACACAATAAAGAATGTGTAATAAGAATCAAATTATTGTTTAGTTCTATTGATCAATATATCAGGAAAGGCGTGTATCAAAGTACTATCATCATAGATACACACATTATGGATATCTCAATACAAGATCAGTGAGATACAGATGTAGGTTTTATTATTTTTTTCCCAAATTGCATTTTTTTGTGTTTTTATGTGACTTATGAACTGATTATACTGTATCCATCCATTTTAATGATCTCTAAACTATATATAGCTATCAAAATAATATCAACTTGGTCACGCAATCTGTTCGTCTTTCAGAAAGAAGAGGAAAGTAGCTTACAGTTTATGCTTTCTATTATTCTCTCCCTCAACAAAATTAAATATCAAGACTGTTAAATGAAATAAATAAGACATAATAAGAAATTAAACATCAAGATTATTAAATTTTCACAGTTTATAAACATTTCAGTCATCCAAAAGCCAATGCTCTTAGGTCCAGTTTTACTATTGAAAATAAACATTTCGTTATAATAATATATAGTAACTAAAGTCCAATTGATTAAAGCATGCTGTTGCTGACAAAAATTCACAAGATCTAATCTCCCCTCCATCCTTATGATACTTAAAAATATTTAATGATAAATATAAATTTTATAAAATATAAATATTTATTTTATATATACACTTAAACAATAATAAACAATTTTAATTATTATAAATAATATACTTAAAAATAAATATTAAATTGAACAATTTTAATTTCAATTTAACACAAGTGAATAGACAGGTATTAGCAGCCAGCACATAATTATTATAGAGAAAATACGGATTCTGACGCCGCTGCTGGATT
>VDFB02318864.1:0-13050 GCA_007258455.2 Sequoia sempervirens
TTAATTATGCATTTGTAATGAAAGTTGTTAATTCGGTGAATTGATCTGGTGTGCACAGGTACTTTCCAGGATTAGGAAATGAATAACGCTGGGATTTTAAAACCACATGGGGTATTATTTTAATGTTATTTTATTTTAATATTTTAAAATAACACTAATTGAAAAGGGTTCATTATTATTTCAAATATGGAAATTAAAAGTCTATTATATTTACATTTAATTGAAATAATTTTAATTAATTAATTAATTTTATGAATTAATCAATGCAGATTTCTGATTTACAGGTACTTTTTTGGGATTGGAAAGATAATGGATCAGAATGGTTGTGATTCACAATGTTGATGTGCAAAAGGGAGAATTTCATAAAGGATTATTAAACTTGAATGAAGTGAAGGCATGATGGTCCCATGTGACATAACCTCCAAAAAAAATGCTACTTTACATTGTGCAAGATGGATGGACACTAAACTGGAAAATTGGTCAACCGAAGTCAACTAAAGTCAAATAGGGGCTGAAAATGAAAGTTGTTTTTATGGAATAATTGCATGCATGCAAAAGCCTAAGTTTTGTATGCGTCATTTGGCGGGAAGGATTTATTCATTTAGTTATTTAATGTAAAAATTTGCTCGTTTGAAGGGGTTAGATAGTTAGACATTTGGTGAGAAAATAAGTTAGTCAATTAGTTAGAAGTTAGTTTTAGCAATTAAACAATAGATTTTCTCTGCATCCTTAGGTTTAGACGAGTTGATTTAATCTTTTATTGAACTTAAGTTGTAATGAATGAAATGCAATCTGCTAATGAATTTTGCATTGTGAATGGATATAATCGTGTATTGGTTATAGGTTTATTTATTGTACAATTCTTTTAAAAGTTCCTTGAAGAACAACAAGTCTAGTTAATTGGATAAATCAACATTCTTTCCTTTCTTGCATCCCTAATCTATCTTTTGATTTTCTTTATCCTTTGGTTAGAAAAGGGTTTAGATTAGAGTTCAATCTTGCAACAACCAAGAAATGAATAACTAGTAGGCCCCTTGAATATTACAAGCATATTGACTGCTTAGCAATGACAACAACGTTGTGACCTAACACCCAAGACCTCAAAAGGTGTTTGATTTAATGATCATTCACCTTTTTTAGGAGAGGTAAGGTAATTGCATCTTGCCTACACGTTGCATGTGTCAATTTGGCCATTAGCAGAAATGGTGCTAGAAGGAGGTATTTTAAGAATTTTTGGTCAGTTGCATGTTAGAGTGGGTTGGATCTTAGCAAAATCTAGTTTTGATAGGCAACCCTTTGTGTATACCCGAGATTATTCATGAAATTCCTTATCACACACACAATATGCTTCCTTTATTTTTCCCTAACAGTGGAAAAAGTGCTTCAAATCATGTCAAAATTTGTAAGGATTTATTGATTTTTCTCTTGGTTTAGCATGAAGATAGCTTGTGTCGACTGTTCATCCAAACATTTTAGGGTGCAGGGTGGCAATGGTATATTAATCTTCCACCAAATTCTATCTATTCATGGACGTAATTGAAAATTTTATTCTTGGTTCAGTTCAATCCTTATGCGTGTGCACAAGACCCATCACTTCAATTTCCAGCGATGAAAAGAGCACCACTGTAATCAATTTACCAGTTCAATCACAAGTTCACGTTTATGTATCAATGAGTTCAAGCTTTAAATCTGGTTATTAATGATCATATGCTAAAAGAACATTATTATTCGGGCTTGAATGCTTCATTGGTAGCAAAAATTAGATGTTGTGGTGAGGTTACCACCCTATATTATGCATTTAGCCAAGCTCTCTTGCTAGCACAATCTAGACAAGAAGTTAGAAATGTGAGTAACCAAGATAAGAATTATAATGCTCTTGTACTCACAAGCTGCCAACTCTCATAGCTTTATGTCGGCTTACCCACTATGCCTACCCAGATGCAATCATTTTCACTGAGCAACTATAACTTTCTTGATCTTCCAAGCATCCCATTCTCTAATGCTTCAAATCAAGTCAACCCAATGCAAGACCAATTTGGGAGTCTGGATTTACAAATGTTGACTATGGAGGTAAGTGTTCCACCCTCTAATGAAATTTTTATGGCTTTATCATCTACTATCAGTCATACTTCGACACATAATGTATTGAATCATGATGAAGTTGCGAGCAAGGAATTAGATGAAGAATTATACCATTTTGATGGTTTATTTGAGAGAGTATGAAACAGATTTAAAATCTGAACATAATGGAAATATCAAGTTTGGGTCTGATTTAGTTGTAGGTGTTAATCTTAATGACAACATTGAAAGAGATGAAGCATCAACACAAAAATGTTATCATGAGAAATCAACACACAAAGAGTTTTCTTCAATGCTTTAAACAACTCTTATGAGTAAGATGTGCATCAATGTGATGAAGGGACAACAAATCATGATTTATTTTGGGTAGATATACCACTTGTACAAAATTGAATAATGAGAAATTAAAAGAACTAGGTGCTCTAAGGCTATCAGAATTCACTATGTTAGATGGATGTAGGATACATTGGATGAGTCAATATTGTAAGATAGATTTCCATGTTTACCTCCAAAGGATGGATTTATATTTGAAGCGGCTAATCACTATTGAGGAGGTATTCATTCCTACAAAAGATCATAGGAATGGCCATTCACTCAATGAGTGAGATGAAACAACTAGCATACATGAAGTTGATGGTGAATCCATCCAAAATGATGAAAGTAACTATGAGAGGGTATCTAGCTCATCTCCATCATCTAATGACTTTGAGCTTTGTCGTGAATTAGACTTGATGGCTGATAAAAGTTCTTCATCTTGTTCAAATCTGCTAGATTAGGAAAATGAATTCATTGGCTCATTCATAGATTCTTTATGATGATTGGTAAGGAAGAAACATCCTCTTCCGAGCTCACACCAGAAAATTACCATGCTGATTTGGATGATAAACACATTGAAAAAGAGAACATGTTTCCAAATAAGATTGTAGATGGATCTTGTAGTGAAGGCCAAGAAGTCGAGTTCCAAATGGATTCTTCAAAAGGAGAAGACCCAATGGGTGTGTAGATCAATCAAGTGCTTCCCAATAGTCAGTCAGATCAAACGTACACCTATCAAGAAAACAAATTTGATTTCAATGCCAGTGAAAATATTGACATGGTGAGATTAGTGATTTTTTGCAGTAGGGAGTAAATGATGTGATTCAAATGGATGAAGAAAAAGAATGTCAAAAAGACGATCAAGAGGCCACCCTGGAAATTGCATCACTTCAACGTGACAAGGAACATGAAATAGTGACGTATTTTCCTAGTTTTGATTTTGTGCATTCAAATGAATTGTTTGAAGAAAATCCTTGTTTATCATGCATTAATGAATCTAACCTTAATGGTAATGAACTTGATGTCGATTCTCACATTCTAGTTGATGTTATGTAGGAACATGAAATAGGGAAGTATTTTCCTAGTTTTGATTTTGTGCATTCAAATGAGTTGTTTGAAGAGAACGATGAAAGCAATGCTTCATCTCATGAGGGAAAATGCT
The DNA here is from genome assembly GCA_007258455.2 of Sequoia sempervirens. Taxonomy (NCBI): domain Eukaryota; kingdom Viridiplantae; phylum Streptophyta; class Pinopsida; order Cupressales; family Cupressaceae; genus Sequoia; species Sequoia sempervirens. Next base: position 3,557 of record VDFB02318864.1, read on the forward strand.
CACAAACTTTGCAGATTGACAATTAGGATGATTTGTAGCTTACTCCATCTAATGAGGCTGAGAGGATCTTCGACCTTGTGTTTGAGTTAAATGCAATAATGTTGACACATGGGTATTCCAGCTACATGACAAATCTCACTTTATGTGAACCATGTAGGATTCATCCTTTTGGTTCACATTTTGAGGTAAGTTGCTCTGATTTCTTGTTGGCCTAGGAGATTGCCATGGCAGGTAAAGTAGATGTTGAGCAAATTGCTTTAAAGGGTGAGGAAGCTGATTATGTAACTGATGAAATTTATATTTTAGCAAGCATGATTGAAGTTGATAGTCCCAATGAAATCAAACACACTAGTTTATTGCTTAAGACTAGTGTTGGTAATGATAAGGATAAGAATGAAAGTTTTGACCCTTGTTCTAATATCTCAGATAATCATGATACTTCACTAATGAATGTCCTTTCTTTTGACATGCATGTACCTAAACAAAATGGAGAGGTGTTTCATGAGTTGAGACCTCGAGAAGATGAAGTCATACGATATGAACATGTTGCAACTAGAAATCTTCTAAATCAGGTGGCATCTTTTCATTATCCACTACATTTTAATGAATTTTAGTTTGATTATGAAGTTGGGGATAATAAGACATGTTTATGGGTTAATCATGATAAGGTAGAAAATCCACAACTTTTTCATTTTTGTTTTGTGTTCTTAGAATGAATTTATTCGGCCTAAACTTTACATTTTTTAGTACAAAGCCAAATTTGCTAGGCTTAGAGCCTTACCTAGTAAGTTAACACTTTTGCACATAATGAAAAACCAATCAAGCAAGTGTACAAATTTTTGCAATTTTATGTTTTTAGAGCACTGCTTAGAGTTAGTGTATGATTAGGTTAGTTAGGTGTTAGCTTTGATTAGTTGTTTTTTATTTCTTTTGGTGTTTTTCACAAATGTTTTGGTTGATTTTCGTTTCATTTCTTTATGTCCTTTTTGTTTTTGTTTTTATTTTTGGGTTGTCTATTTTTCTTTTATTTTTGGTCTTTGGTTGTTTTGTTTGTTGGTTTATGTTTTTGCTTTTTGTTTTGGTTTTTTTGGTTCGTCATGTCTGTGTGGCTGTTTTATTTTGATCCCTTTTTCCTTGTCCTTTTCCTTTCTTCTTCTAGGGTTCCTCTCATTGATAGTGGAAACTAAGCTATTGGATGCAAGTTATGCCGAAGGGTGAATCTGTTGGGAGTTTTTTATTTGTATTTTCAAACACTTGATTAGTCAGTTGCCTTGAAAACTTTGGTTTACTTTCATCCATTCCAAACTTGAGAATTATTAGCATGGATTAGGACTTGGTGCACTATAAAGTTTTTGTGGAGTCTTCGAAAATATAGCATGTTCTACACATCTTAAGAAATCCATCAATTAGTTTACATCGGGTGAGGTAGCTCTGTTCCAAGTGAAAAATATAAAGGGTTACATTTATTTCACGATGTCCACCGTGGTTCTCAACTTGCTGCTCAGGATTCACTGCTTGAGGATTGAGGAAAACCATAAAATATACTTCAAAAGAACCAATATCTAAGAGAAAATAGAAGAGAGAAAAGAAGAAAATCTAAAAACAAACTAAATTAGCAAGGGCATGATTCAAGTATCTCTACTGAGGCTATGGATGCCTGGTTGGCAATAGAGCAATGCTTAGAGAGAACCAAAGGTATCTCTATCGAGGCTATGGACACCTTGTTGGTAGTAGAGCTATGCCCAGGATATCATTGCATGTTAGAAATGTAGCTTAAACTACATAGCTTGGGTAGAGCTTACTCCATTTTGATCATAATGATGCTTATGAAAGGGAATAAACCATCTGCACACACAAACAGATTTTAGCTTCACTTTGGATCTCTATGTGTCCTTGTCTTGATTATGTTTGCATTGCTTGGGTTGCCTTGAATGGGTGTAAACCGAATATTTTGGGTATTTTGAGGGTTATGTGTTTCAAAATGCTTAGAGCATTTTTCCAACCAAGTCGCCATTTGTTATGCCTTGCATACACACCCCAACTTTTTGCTTGCCAAAGTTGGGAACCTCCTTTATTTCCCTTTGTTTTGTTGTTTTATTTCGTTATGTTGTCACTTTGTTGTTCTTATTTTTGGCTTTTCCCTTCGTTTTTGTTTCAATCTTCATTCTATGTTTTTTTTCTATTTTGGGTCTTGTCCTAGAGTTTTTTGCAACCTTGAGATCTCTCTTTGTTACCTTTTGTTCTTGTTGGGTTTCAGGTCTCGAATCAAACCTCTGACCTTTTTGTAAAAGGTTTGGGTCTGATTTGGTTCCCTGACCCTATCGTGCTTTCTTTCTGTGTTGGGTTTCGGGTTCCGAATTGGTCTTCAGACCTTTTTGGTCTAAATTTGATCTGGACACCCACCCTCGCTCTATTGTCTTGTTCAGGACTCAAGTTCCAAAATGGATTTAGGACCTTATGCAATAGGGTCCCTATTCATTTTTCAGTTCCTGATTGTAGCTCGTTTGCTTGATTTTGGTCCCGAGGTGTTTCGCTCTCCTGGGACCATTTTCATTTCCCTATTAGGATCGAGACTCCAAAATAGATTTGGACTTTTGTCCAAAGGTCCAAATCCTTCTCGGATCCCCAACCTGACTCGTCACTTTTTTCATCGAGTTTCAAAACTCTGAAGGGATTTTGGATGTTTGTCCAAGCTCCATCTGTAGTCTTAATACCACCTTCCCATTTTGGTCTTCTTAGTTTGTTTGTGTTGGGTTTTCTTTTTTTGCCTCTTTGTGTCAAAAAATAATAATAATAATAATATACAAAAAAATTGAAAATAAAAAAAAGACAAAAACATTAGAAAATAAAAAATATATAAAAATTATAAAACTTAAAAAATACCAAAACCAAAAACCTTTAAAATACCAAAAAAAAATAAAAAATAAATAAAAAATAAAACAAAAAATTAAATGAAATTAAAAAAAGTAAAAATTAAAAAGAATAAAAAATGAAGTGAAAATAAAAAGGTCCCATTGGGACTCTGAGTCCCGAAGGGACCCTTGGTGTCACGTTCATAAATGTCCAAGGTGGGAAAATATCCTCGACTCCCCACAAAATAAAGACACAGGAGAGAAATTTTACCCGCCTCGCTTCAAGCAATAAAATGTTTGTCGAAGACAAAAGCTCCTGATAAACCATTAATAAAGGGCCACTTAAATTTTCAAACCTCGATATGAACACATTCTTGCCCCCACTTGAAATTTAAAAAGATCAAATAAAATGAAAAAGAAGACCTCTCAACAACGTTGGTCCCAAGAGGACATTGGGCCCTAAGTTTTAAAGAGTCCACGACAAACAAAATGTTTTGCCCCGCTCGTAACATATCCTGGATTCCCCGCCCACTTTGCAAATGATGGTCCTGAGGTTTCTAAAGTTCTTGTGACCCGATAAAGCTGGTAAAAATGAAATGTACAACAGGTGTAAACATTCTCAACTGGCCCTCCGTGAAGCACGCAATAACACTAGGATTAAAGGACAAAATGGATTTAGTGAAAGGGCTTTAGAAACCTTTGCAAAAATGTGGTCCCATGGCGACAATGATTGCAGGTGGTGTGCGCAAGAATGTACTTGGGGATAAGGCTTTAGAAACTTTCAAGTGAATGCAATTGGAAGGTGTAAAAATTAAATCCCATGGTCTTTGCTAGGTTTCTCGCACCTTGCTTACCAATTTGATATGGTTGTCATAAGCGTTGTGCATGAATTGTTTACACAATGCCAAGTAAAGAGATGTGGTTTTTGTTAGCGAATGAAATGGCTCATGGATAAATACTCTCAAAACAATGACTCTCAGCCCAGATTAGCACTAGTGTAAATCCACTAAGAGCTCTTAAAAGACCACAATTGCATTTGTGGATTTTCTCTTAACTTTGTTGAGGTACAACTTCCTAACCAGATTTTGAATCAATTTATCTAAACTAAAGAACATGGGTATGCTTTTAACCAGAAAGCAGGAAAGGCAGTTGACATTAGTTAATAAATATGAGACCAATGCGAGAACATAAATCACAACCATAAACAATCAACACAAAGATTGAAAAGCCTATGACTATCGAATCATAAGAATTAAAATCATACTGTAATAAATGAAAACCATACAACTTATCTCACAAAGAAGACATAGCTATATCACATGCGTAATACAAAGATCAATGCACTAAGCATATCATTAAATTCATAACCCATAGATCATGAAATATTACAGTATGAAATAAATGCCTAATCCCTCTCGATAACACCACAATGTGTATATCCGAAGAACCCCTATCTTTCTCTCCATTTTCAAATTTATAGTAAACCAACCTCACTAAACAATCGCCAAAGCTATTACTAAATTTGGCGGTCATCTTATTCCTCTCACCATTTTCTTGGAAACTAATAAAATCAATTAAAATAAAGAATTTGGCAAATGAATAGACATTAGGTAAGAAAAAGCCAATCTTGATCTCACCAACAGTCGTCGAATGACCTTCCACACAATCAATAATTAATGTGACATTAAGGAAATATCAAACGATAGCACGTGTATGTTGTTTGATGGGAAAATGTAATTTAAACTAGCTCAAATCAGCCATAAATTCGGACTGATTTTCCATCTCATCAAACTTAGGAGAAAGCACCAATGTCTAGCCAGCCTTTTATAAATTCGGCAGCCAACCTTCTATAAATTCAGTTAGTGTCACCACCTTTAATCATTCAACAACATCAAACATGGCAAGCTCTCAAAGTGACTGTAGCTCTGCAAATGACTACATTGACCTATAGGAGATCGAATGCAGCCCGCTGTTTAGGCACCTGTCAGATTAGCTGAAAGAAGTCTTCACGATACAGAGTGAGGTGGAGGAGGAGGTGCTTCGTAGTATTCTGGGTGAAGCATTCCTGATCCAAGCACATGTACACAACACCACCATGCTGGAGCATTTCATATACACAGTTATCAGGGCTTCTGGCTGACGCGAATGGGGTGTAAGAGCATTGGAATGCCTGGTAAAGCTTGAATTCCACCATCGTGTCAATGTGGCTATCACTGAGTTGAGCCACTATCCTTGAAACAGACTGATAGTTGACGCCATTTGTATAGTGTCGACCCTGCAAGATGAGACATTGGAGGAAGTTGTCGCTCATCTTCGTGTAGGAATTGTAAGGAATGATATGGGGCTCTTCACACAGTTCCTGCAGTCACATGAGAACCTGTTGTTGCCTGCTCAAGTTGAACACCTCTAAACTGTGATTGAGGGAATTCAAGTCCTGATATTTTCCTTGTGTGCTTAAATGAAAATTTCTCTTTTGTCCTTATTTTTTATGTGAACTTTTGTAGTCAAATCAGACAATTATATAATGCCAATGCAGTGTAAAAACATACATATATAAATAAAATACTGCTTTTGATATCACTATGTTCTTGTATGCATGGCTTTATTTGTTTTTGTTCATATCATATCTTAAAATTTCAATTTCTTTTATGCATAATGTATTGGTCATGTGCATTAAACTCACTGTTACTTCATTAATCATTGAAAATCTTTTGGGCGGTGAAACGGGTAGTTCACATAACCTAACAAAACACCGCTTAGGTTTCAAAAAGCTTAAAGAGCACCGCCCACAAACAAAACTTGCGAGAGAAGCTATCAAGCAACTCCTAACATATGACAAGTCATCCCGTGAGTTACTCGCACACATATACCTTCCTTTAAGAAATGGTAAGTTTGAATAAAGTCACAAAACACTACTTAGGCAAAGATGTGACAATATAGGCGGTAAAATAAGAGGCTAGAGGAACACAAGAAAACTTTTCCTGAGTTTGAGAAGTACAACAAGACGCTGCCCAAGCACAACTTTAAGGAAAAAGGTAAGATAGCCAAGAAAAAAAGGGGTGTCATGTTTACGAGTAACAGTGGCTTTGATTGGGGACAAGGACTGCAAAAGACATAGAGAACCTAGCATGTAAGACCAATGTTTTCCATTGGGCACAGAGTCAAAACGAGAGGGATACTAAACCAAACAACAAGCCAAAAATGAACACTAAAATTGTGATTATTTACAAGGCAAGACCAACCTACCGGAAAAGGGAAAGAAGGGAAAATAATCATACAAACTCATTCACTGACTGGGAGAAGAATAATCCTTTTTTGAAAAGGCCTACCTTCCAGTATAGTCTTTGAAGCAAATCTAGAAATATAGACACCCTAGCGTTGATGCTGACAAAAATGTAACCAAAGCCAAGCAACTTCCCAAAACGCCACTACTCGTCAAAAATTTCATTATGCTGCCATCTTGTCGGTACTGGACCATCCTTTATTAGCCAATTCCTATAGTCAAGGCTCATCATTCCAGGTATATCTAATTCAGACACAAAATCCTATGCTCTAAATTCCTCTCTGACATTGGAATCATCATAGGAAACAACAATCTCCTTAACTTCATTACATCTCTCCTCGACCAAATTATTTCCATGAGAGATGATTACCTTTGTAAATTGATATGAAGCAGAAACCAACTCACCTCTAACTTCTAACTTTGCAACAATCTCACCTTCTTCCAATAAAGGACTAATAGTTTCTTCATTGTTTCCTTTATTATGACCATCTTCAACCATTGATAAACAATCTTCATCCTCAAATATAGATTGATTAGCAATTAAAGTTCTGAAGAGAGGATTATCATATACTTCAAATTCATCAAAATTGAAGAGAGGGTTAGGATGAATTGACCATTTTTCTTCCTGTTGAGAAGTACCATATGCGAGATCTTCGTTTCCTTCCAGATGAAAATATGTATTCTCATCTACCGCTTCTTCAAAGGAGAAAACTTTGTATTCAAGAATAGGAAGGGAATTTGACACCGAGTCTTTTGAATCAGCTTCAAGAAAGAAGGACTTATCTTCAAAAGGAGAAGAAGAGGCAATCGATATCTTCTTTTGTAGCTCATCATCTTCATCATCATTATATGAACTGATATCACTTTCATCCTCGAACAAGTTATATAAGCTGAAGACTTGATCATTGCAATGTAAATCTTGTTCCTCATTAGGTTACTACACGCTATCAAAAAAATTCAGATTAATGTTTTCAGCAGTTGGGCAAGGTAATTTTGCTTCTTCATGACTTTTAACCCAGAACTCAGAGGATAACTTGTGACTAGCTTCAGGCTTCACACTTGCACCTGGTTTCCATTTCCCCACGGCTATATAAAATCATCCTCAATATTTACTACTTCTAATTGAGCTCTCTCGATCCCTTGAACGTTATCCCTTTTGAGGATTAATTGAATGTTAGGTTCCAGAGCATAATTAAATATGTGAAACTAGATCTCCTCACTAGGTCTTTTTGGAATAGGAATTTGTTGAAGAGACTGGTTGAAACAGTAAACAAAATCCCTCATTGTTTCAGCCTTATTCTTCATAATCTAAAGAAGAAGAAAAAAGCGTAGGGTAGCCGGAATGTTGATTGGAATTTTATAGCATTGGAGAAACTTTCTTTTAAGGACATCCCATCCTGTAATGCTTCCCTTTTCAAGTCCCCTGTACCATTATGTCGCTTTCTCAATCAAATTGTCAATGAAAATTCTTACAAAAACATCCTCTTCTTGAATTCCTAAAATCCCACTTACTGCAATCATAGCTAGGATGTGCTCTTTAGGGTCTTGTTCATTTTGACCATAAAACTTAGGAAACCGTTTCTGGAAAACATGGGGTAAATCATGGTATTGTGACAGGACAAGAGGGCCAACTTGATTACACCAAAGATTGAAGGCCATAAATGATCTGAGTTTCCAACTCACATGGGAGTAAAGATTGGGAAAGAGAATTATTGGGTTAGTTCCTGGGTGGTGGACAAGCAGGAGGTGGATTCTAAAGTTGAGGAAGGGGTGGGTCCCTTGGATGATGAAACGATTGATTAGGTTGAGGAGGAGGGTTGTCGTAGTACACAAATATCAACCTCAAAGGATGTTCAACCATAGGTGCAGGTGGGCGCTGGGCCAAGTCTTCCTCTTCTTCCAAGGCAAGATTCACTCGCATATAATGTGTTGTGTTCCTTCTATATCTCTAGGCGAGTGTATTTAATTGTGAAATGATGTCTTCTTGTTCTACTTCCACGTAGTCTAAATCTGGTTGCAAAATAAGAAATATGTTATTATGAGGAAGTACCATCTTGCCACATGACGTGACGAAAATTGTTAGACTTTTGAATCAAATTTGATTTGTCTTCCCCAGTAGAGTTGCCAAAAAAATTGTTAGCAAATGAAATGGCTCATGGATAAATACTCTCAAAATAATGACTCTCAGCCCAAATTGGCACTAGTGTAAAACCGCTAACAGCTCTTAAAAGACCACAATTGCATTTGTGGATTTTCTTTGAATTTTGTCGAGGTACAACTCCCTCACCATATTTTCAATGAATTTATCTAAACTAAAGAACACGGGTATGTTTTTAACTAGAAAGCGGGAAAGGCAACTAACGTTAGTTCATAAATATGAGACCAACGCGAGAACGTAAATCATAGCCATAAACAATCAACACAAAGATTGAAAAGCCTATGACTATCCAATCAAAAGAATTAAAATCATACTATAATAAATGAATACCATATGACTTATCTCACAAAGAAGACATAGCTATATCGCACACGTAATACAAAGATCAGCGTACTAAGCATATCATTAAATTCATAACCCATAGATCATGAATTATTACAGTTTGAAATAAATGCCTAATCCCTCTCGATAACACCAGAAGGTGTATATCTAGAGAACCCCTATCTTTCTCTCCATTTTCAAATTTATAGTAAACCAACCTCACTAAACAGTTGCCAAAGTCGTTACTAAATTTTGCGTTCATCTTATTCCTCTCACTATTTTCTTGGAAACTGATAAAATCAATCAGAATAATGAATTTGGCAAATGAATAGACATAAGGTAAGAAAAACCAATCTTGATCTCACCAACAACCATTGAGTGACCTTCCACACAATCAATAATTAATGCAACATTAAGGAAATATCAAATGATAGCACGTGTATGTTGTTTGATGGGAAAATGTAATTTAAACCAACTCAAATCAGCCATAAATTCGGACTGAGTTGCCATCTCATCAAACTTAGGAGAAATCACCAAGGTCTAGCCAACCTTCTATAAATTCGACTAGTGTCACCACCTTTAATCATTCAACAACATCAAACATGGTGAGCTCTTAGAGTGACGGTAGCTTTGCAAATGACTACATTGTCCTGGAGGAGATTGAATGCAGCCTGTTGTTTAGGCTCTTGTCAGAATAATTGAAAGTGGTATTCACGATATAGAGTGAGGTGGAGGAGGAGGTGCTTTGCAATATTCTGGGCAAAGCGTTCCTGAGCCAAGCACATGTACACAACACCACCATGCTGGAGCATTTCATATACACAGTCATTAGGACTTATGGCTAACGTGACTGGGGTGTAAGAGCATTAGAATGCTTGGT